>JAJKFI010000089.1:76724-115073 GCA_029204185.1 Lerista edwardsae
TGTTGCAGTTTCATATCTCCCAGTCCAGAACTGGTAGAAACTGGCATTCCGTCTCTCCGTCTGAGGATCAGATAGAGCACCTGTGAGTCCTTGAGCAGGTCAGCTTCCCAGCTTGTTAGGGATAGTAGTTGTACTCCCTTTCTTGATAGTGTAGAATAAGCAGACAGTTTCACACGGGAAGCCCTGGCTGGAAACACTGCACATTCCCATGAGCTCATAGTGTTCTAAGAGTCACCCCATTGGGTAAAATGGGGCACAAGGGGTCTTCAGGTATCCACCTACCAGATACACTCTGGCTGCATCCCTTTGTTCTGTTGTTAGAAGGAGTTTTTCACTGTGTGTGCTTAAGATGTAAAGCTGCACTGAAAACTGCCGCCTGCGAGCGGCCCAAACTTCACCGGCTTTCCCAGCCGGCAGATTGAACCTTTGTACCTTTCTTACTTTCGCTACAATAAAGAGACTTTGTTATGGAAATGTGGCGATTGCTTCAGTCCTTCGCATCGGAGCGCTAAGGCAAGCGCTGAAATGGGTCTCCAAGCCCCCAACTCTGCTGCTATTTACACAAATACACAACATCTTTGGCATCTATAAATCAAGCAGCAGCCTCTAGGGCAGTGGTTTCCAACCTTTTTTACACTGGGACCCCCTTTTTAGGTATGACACCATGTCAGAACCCCTCTAACACCTAGGGCCGGAAGCGTGGTATCATCTAATGGCCAAACAAGAGGAACACTCCGTGGGCTAGCTCCACCCACCCATCGCCATTCACCGCCGCTCCATGATGGACGCAGCGCTGCGAGGCACTCCTGGCCTTCGAGGGGGTGCCTGCTCGCCGGCGGGGATGGGTGGGGGGCGCGCCGGGTGCCTGAGTCTTGCCTCATCTCACCAAGATGAGCCCATAGAAGGCAAATTTCCTTCACCACCACAAGCACTGAGGAAATGGTAGTTTAATGGGGAAGCCTCTTCCCTAGCCAAAATGAAGCTTCCAAGATGATGATGCCCAGCTTTTTAAGATGGCTGCCCCAAGTTCTTCGCGACCCCCTGAAATCAGTTCGTGACCAGCTTGGGGTTCCCGACCCCCAGGTTGGGAACCATTGCTCTAGGGCCTCTAAAAAGTTTACCACTTCTGACCACCCCACGACACAATGATTCAGAAAGACGAGAGAAGGGAGAAAAGTGAGGGTAAAGGTGTAAGGAAAAAAAAACATGGCTTATGTTTTGGTAGCATTAGCAGGAGAAAGGAGCAAGACTGAGCCACTGTTCAGTTTTCTGGCATAAATGTCTCTCATTTCCCTTGCAAAACTGGGCAGAAGCCAAACTCACCCTGCAGCTTGAGAAGTGTTGTGTTTACATGTCATTTTTCACCCTATGATATCTGTCAATTGCTGGAGATTTTCTGTGCTGCCACAGTCACAGCGAGGAGATTTGGAGCTGCTGCTTCTGCTATCTCAGCTATCATCTTATCTGGTTATTATTACTTTGGGGTGAATAAACCAATTGAGGTCCCATTAGAGGTAACTCAATTATGTGCAGCTCCATCCACACTCCATTTAGCTTATGAAATAGAAATTCCATGTTAACTGAAGTCTGCAGTTCCTACTTCTGTAACACAACTATGCACACATTGCTAATCTTAACACAGAGTGTGCATCTCCTACCCTCAACTTTCATTCAATACTAATATAGATATTTGTTTCATATGAAGTTAATGGTTTTCAAATGACATTCTAGGATAGTGATGCCCAAACTATGGGTCAGGACCCACCTGTGGATTGCGAGCCAATTTCATGTGGATCGCGAAAAACCTACAGCTGTATTGAAAATATGGGGATGCTGGAAAGAGGGAGGGCTGTGTGGTTCTTTTGCTTGTGTCAAGGTTATAAATAGACGTTTTTCTTTCTGATTCACTTTTGGAAAACAGCTCAGAAATAACCCAACTTACTGCTGCATTCTCAGGAAAGCAGCAGGCTCTGGTGTTACAATGATGGCACTCCTGGCCATGACATCACTTCCAGTGGATCCTGGACAGATTATCATTCTAAAAAGTGGGTCTCGGTGCTAAAAGGTTTGAGAACCACTCTTCTAGGACATTGTGGGCTGCTTTGGAAGTTTATCACCTGTTCCTTGATAAGAAAACCAATAATTGTAGGCAAACTTTCCTGAAATCCAGCTTGCCCGTTACAGCTGCCCAATGTAGGATTGGTGCCAGGATCTGCCAGCCCCAGGGAAATGGCAGAGTTCTTGGATTTTTTCTGCACATGCAGCTGGGAGTTCTGCTCAACTCAAGCAGGTGGCCAGCCAGTACTCCAGGAGCACTGGCCACTCCCCCTTCCCAGTTCCTCCCCCCCCCATGGGCTTACTGGTGGCTGGCACTCCTGGAGTGCTGGCTGACCACCCGTTTGCGTTGGGGCCTGGTGCTGAGTCAGCACTGTCCCAGCATGAGCAGTAACATGTCCCAAATGTGCTTCACACACATTAGCAACTGTTTTAGCTGGCGGTACACATGTACCGCTGCCGATAGGGCCTTTGGGATTGGGCCCTATGTTTTATTTGCTCACTAATTTGCAATTCCTGTTTAGTGTTCAATGAAACTTCAGGTCAGAGATGAGGAATACCGAGTACCAAGCAAACGCAGAGAGCACAGCTTCTGCTTTAAAAAGAATAAATGTCTAGAAGGTTGAACCAATTTGTCATTGCCTATTCTTAAATAGGCTGTAGCAGGAGATGCATTGCTTTCCTTGACATGTATGTACAGCTACCATCTGTGCCTAATTCTATAGACACCACAGAAATGTTGAAATCAGACTTTTTTTCAATCTTAGCTTCATAAAGAACATGTCAATATGGCATTCCAAATTTTAGAAGTGCTAAGAGATTTTTCCCTCCCATGTACTCTCTGTCCTTAAAGATTTCTCATAATGTAATGTCTGTTTCTGGGCATATCGCTTTGACAAAGCGATAACCAGCTTTAACCACAGGGTCACACAAGATATCACCTAGAGATACAATTTTATTTGTTCCCGATCAGATGGCTATCAGTGTCTTCCATCCAAAAAGCCAACAATAGTGTGTTCATAGAGATAGTATTGTGAAGGAGATATTTCCCTATGAGGACAATCTCAGGGGATAGAAGTCTATTGCATAGGCTCCAGAACTAACCTAGCATTTAAGCCTGACATTCTTGCTACACACACACACACACACACACACACACACACACACCCCTTAATGGAAATGTTTGGCACAATCAGGAAGGTACAGTAAAAAGAAGAAGTTTGCACAGTTGAAAGAATTACACTGACAACTTCACAGATTTTTTTTTCACACCACCGCAAGAAACTGTTGAAAAGGTCAACAAAATGTGAGGAATTGTTTTGAAAGGGACAAAAAGCAAAAATAGAGACGTTTTCATACTGCTGCAATTTTCATTGATCCAGAAGGAAGAAGCTACTGAATTATCTGTCTCTTACATTGTATTTATTTCTTTAGACAATTATCTTTCTCTTAAAAACAGTCCTAGCCAAGAGCAATTCCCATTATCAGAATAACACCTTTAAAAAGACAATAACAGAATTCTATGTATCAAACAGCAACAGCAAAATACTGTCACGTATCCCAATCCAATAAATTCAGGATTTTTTCATGTATCACATGCCAAAAACTATCGTTTGTACACCCCAAAGCTCTCTTTACTGGAAGCCACAGCCAATTCTGGATCTTTCATACATATCTACATATGATATATACACTTGGAAACATAATGTTGTAAATCAGTGTTATTCAAGCTGTGGGTCAGGACCCACTTGGTGGGTCACAACATTATGTCAGGTGGGTTGCGGGGAGCTGGGAGCAGCCATCTTGGAAGATGCAGACTTCACTTTTGCAATATTCCTTTTGTGAGTATTAACAGTTTGAATTTTCAAGTGATTCTTTTTTAAAAAATTGTTTTCAGTTCAGTGCTTTTACATCATATTTTGTCCTAATCCTGCTTTCTGTCAGGGATGTTTCATGGTTGTACAATTGTTGCAGTGCAATAATGCCAATTTGCGTTTCAGGAGTGTCATTTTATTATGTTACAATGACAGCACTTCCTGCTTGATGATGTCACTTCCTGCCATGACATCACTTCTAGCTTAATGACATCACTTCTGGTGGGCCCGAATACAAAAATACCACTGTTGTAAATGAAATGTGACAGGAAAAAAAGTCAAGTGTGCATTAGCCTTTTGAGTGTTAACCCTTTCGTAGAAGGTGAGGGACATAAGCACCATAATCTTGATTGGTGAATGGCCATGGAAGGAGAAAGTTAATGGATGTGGCACTATACTTAGTCAATTGATTAAGCTGCTTATCAGTGACTGCATGCCAAGCCAAGCATTCCACATACATCATCAAATTCAGCATGTGGTTTCTTAATCAGGTATTACCTAAGATTAGAAGAATACTGATTATGCAGCAAAGACATGATTTGCTCTTAATATGAATCTGTTCAACGAATTCCTACTCCTTGTAACTCTGACTACTGTACATTCACTGTCGTCTTTACAGAAAGATCCTCTCCACATCTCCAGATAAGGGATGGGCGCAATAAAGGAATGTACATTGTCCCAAGACTGACAAAATTCTTGATTTGTTTTCCATTAATACTATAGACATAACATTATAGGCAATCAGCACAATCCTATGCATGGCTACTCAGATTAAAGTCCCATGGTGTTCGATGAGACTCACTCCCAGGAAAGTGCACATAGGATTGCAGCCAATGTCAATGACAAGGTCTGCACAGGTGACACATTGGAAATCTAGTTTACCCTTTAAGACCACAATTCTTCCCCTGCTAGTGGCACATAGAAAGGAACGCACAGAGGCTTCGCCTGCTAGTGCAACCGAAATGGGATATATTCAGCTCTATGTGTCCAGCCCCACAGTGGGAAGTAGGTAGATGGGTGAGCAGGAAGCCTGAGAGAAGCTCAGCTTTGTATGAGAACAAGACATTACTCAGACTGTAGAGCCAGTGTAGAGTTAGAGATTTATAGAGGGCCTTTGGGTCATTTGACACCTGTGGAGCTGGCAGTGGCAGTATTCTGCAATGTCCACAGTGATGGTGCTGAATTGCAGCAGCAAGGAGGCCAGGAACTCCCTTAAATGGGGAATGACAGGCAGAACGGCCATTTGGATAGTCATACTGCAGCAGCCTGCCCTTGAATGCCACAGTGAGAAGCCAGGTGGGGCTGAGGCTTGGCAAACTGCACTCAGTGATGACATCATCACCAAGTGACCCTGGGAGTTGGTCTACTGGCTGAACCATGAAGGTATAATTTACATGGAGAAGCCTTGACGTCACATTCTTGAAGCCATGGGTATAAACTGAGATCATCGCCGTGAAGGAGGATTGCCGCCGCGGAGTCACGAATAAAAATCTCCCTGCCCGTATGTAAAAATTAATCTCAACGTCTTTAAGCATGCCTGCGTGTTCTGCATACGGGTGCATGAATTGCTGGACGAAAAATGGGATTACTTTGCACAGGTACTTAAAATCATTGTGATTCGTTGCTACAGAAAAATATTACTTCATAAAGTATGCAGCCCTTCACAAACTGAAGTAGATATGAGGAAATAAAATAAAAATAAAAATAAAATATTACTTCATAAAGTATGCAGCCCTTCACAAACTGAAGTAGATATGAAGAAATAAAATAAAAATAAAAATAAAAATATGTAATATTTTTGAAATTCTGAACATTAACAGAATTTGTTTTATGGGGGGGTGAGTGTAGAAGTTTAAAAAAATACTCTTAATAGCCTAGAAGTAAAAAATAATTACTCTCATGTTGACAACTACTTGTGTTATACATTGAGAGATTTTAATGTAATTTTCCTACATATTTATCTAATTTTTGCCCACCCTCCCCTTTTTTTCTTTCCTTCCCGTTCACACTTTATTCCTGCTTGTGTAGATTTCAAAAAATGAGTCTGTCAAAACAGTGCAATCCGAGTTTAAATAGACAGCAAGTGGCATTTCGTCTGGTATATTCAGTAATATAATTACGCGGAATTAAACCTTGGAATTGCATATTAACTCATAATATGGTTACCACTGATGTTTCTCCACGATCACACGTTGTTATTTTGGTAAGTTTTTACTTCAGGAGTAAACTATTAAGTCCTAAAGATCACGTGAAAACCAATCTGAAATGCTTGGAATCAGCATTGTTTTGAGTATAATTACGTCACCGCTAAGCCCGCCCCGTAGCTTCACTTCTTCCCTATCTAACTGCATAGGCACGGCCACCCCCTGGGCTGAACAGCCACCACAGGCACTTACAGCTGGGAAAAGGAATATGCTGACAGGAGGGTTTGAGAGAGAGAGAGAGAGAGAGAGAGAGAGAGAGATGCACAGCAAAGGGGGGAGTTGCAGGACAGCAGAGGGGGGATGTTGTGAGGAGAGTGGAGGGATAGCCAATTTGGACAGTGGAAGAAAATAGAGAGGGGGTGAGAAAAAGGAGGGAGAGTGTCCAGAGCAAAGAGGGTGGAAGGCAATAGGTGAAAACAGAGGCAGAGTGATGGAAGAGTGAAGGAAGAGAAAGACACAAGGAAGGGAAAGGGGAAAGGGGCAGAAAATCAAATAGGTAAGATAATCAGGAGCAATAAGGGAGGGGCCATGCTAGCCGCAGTTGCTGGGGGCAGAGGAGGTGGTAATCCCTATAAGGACTAAAGCAGAGGGACAGATAAGATGTGCAAGGAAGGGGAACACCAATATGCCCCCCACTGGTTCAGAATGCCCCCAATTCAGAATAAATAACCAGAGCAGAGTGGTTCTCTGAGACCTCATTTTTTCACACAGATGTCCTTACCTGACCCATATGATGTAGTCTTTCCCCCCTCCCATGAGAGGAAGAAGAGGGTGATATTACATTGCATATTACATATTGCATATTACATTGCATATTACATATCTATTACAAACTACATATCTGCTTTTGCAGAAACATATCCTACGTATGCACCATGAGGGTGCAATGAGGCAGCAATATCGGGAAAGCTTCACCCATCCCTAAACCCACTCCTGGTAGGACCCAATTGTCACTCCAACAGACAGTGCAAAGACATTGCCTGGCGGCAAACTCCTGGCAGATGGAGGCGGCAAGTTTGTGACGGCTCAGAGTCCCCTCATAAAGAGGCAGCTTTTGTGTTTCGGTGACACTTTATCACATGGGTTACTCGCCTGGCATGTGGAAGAGCCACAGAAACTCAATTAACATTGTGCAAAATGGCACAGTGCAGAGCTGGCAAAGAACAGAGAAGGTTGGAAACACACAAAAGAATAATCACACAAGCAGCCTCCTTTCAAAAAGAAATATGCGGAGAGGTTTTTTAAAACATCTGTACAGGCCTATATTCCAGTGGTTCCTAAACTGTGGGTTGGGACTCACCAGTGGGTCGTGAGCCAATTTCAGGTGAGTCACAAAGCAACTAGAGCAGCCATATTGAAAATATGGGAAGATGGGAGGATGCTGGAAAGGGGGAGGGCTGTGTGGTTGTAAATGGCTTTTTTCCCCTTTCTGATTCACTTTGCTTTTTGAAAATGGCTAAGAAGTCACCCAACTTATTGCTGTATTCTCAGGAAAGCAGCTGGCTCTGGTGTCACAATGATGACACTTCAGGCCATGACATCACTTCTGGTAAGTCCCGGACAGTCATCAAAAAAAGTGGGTCCTGGAGCTAAAAAGTTGTATTCTGTCCCAGTAGCGTAGTGGAGGGATTGTAAGTACTGCAGGCAGCACAACCTGCCATGTAAGTGACCCCTCCCACTTGCTATTAGAGCCATTCCAGGCTGCAATGGTAATGCACAAGAGATGCTGTTTGGTTTGGTGAGCACCTTCGCATTGCCATCCCTGCCCAGAATGGCTACAATGGCAAGTGGGAGGAACCGCTTACACGGCACATGGTGGTGCCTATACTTATTGTTCCCCGCCCTCAGCTATGATACTGTTCTCTCCCGCATTGCATCCACAATGCCTTCCACTCAGACTCCAAAGAAATCCGCAGAAAATGGAATCCTTGAAATGTCTGGAGCTTCTTCCCTCCTCTCCCCCATTACATAGAAGTACCTCATACAATATCAAGATAATGAGATCTACTAATCCAAGCTGCACTGAAGTAAACACTTTGAGGGGTGAAATCAAGAAGCACTCATGTACGAGCTGCTTTCAGCAATTGGCAGAGTTGAATGGTAGCAAACGCTTTTCCTCAACAGTAGGAGCACTTTGGGTAATGCCAGTTTTCAGCACTGTCCTTAGGACAGATCCTTCAACTCCCTGCCATTCAAGGCAGAAGGAGCAAATGTCAGTAGCCAGTCAGTGTTGCTGATTGTTTTCCTTAGCAAACATGACAAGCGAGCAGGGACAGAATTAGTTCCAAAATAGCTCTGACGTCTTTCCCCAGCTCATCATAGGCACCCAGACTATTGAGGAGAGTGTTTTAGCTGGAAGGCATGCTGTAAAAATGTGTGTGAGGGAAGAGGGAAGGCTGCATTCCTTTTCTGGAAAAGAACACATACCTCTACTTATCGGTAGCAATTAAACATGTGGCCATTTCTTCAAGCCAATGGTTTTCCTTCAGTTTCAGATGTGGATAATGAGCCCATGGTTCAGAACTGGGGGAAGGATGTGAACACAAAGTGGTGTTTGCTGTGTTTCTCTGAAAATGTGCTGCCACTGTGATGGCATAGGAGAGAAGGGCTACAGCACTTGTCCCGTAATCCCTGAAATCAAAAATTCACTTCAAAAGGTGCATCTACTTCTGTGGGTTTATTCCATTATAAACAGTTTCATAATTTCACTGGATCCTGTGCAGATGACAAATGTGGGAGATGATTGATAAATCCGATTTATCAATGATAAATTGATGTGTGGAAAGGAGAGAGGTTTTTAGCCACTGGCTTCAGGGCTGGTGTTCGGTTGCACTGGGACTGGACCTGCACCTCTTCACCAGTGGTGGCTCTCAGGGAACAGTAACAGCTTTTCTCACTCTCCCCACCAGAACAATGGGAGCATCTCCTATTGCCGATGAGGAGATAAAGACTTCTGGGGGATGCTTCCATTTGTAAATGGTTCCAGGAGCAGCAATAGTAGAAGTGCCCAATCCTAACCAACTTTCCAGGGATGATGTAGCTTCAATGTAACCCCGAGGTAAGGGAACAAACATTCCCTTACAATGCAATGTGTACCCCATTGGCATGGTTACATCAGCGCTGGGAAGTTGGATAGGATTGGGCTCGAAATCTCTTGGCAGTTCTTGCCACTGGTAGTAGAGGATTTCAGAGTTCAGCTCAGCCAGGTGGTTTCTCTAATGGACATGGGCCCAGCCTAATAACCTCCTGATGCCACCCTACCTGACCTATGCATATTGATTGGCTCTTCTGTACAGATCAGTTTTTGCAGGGTACAGTTGCATACAACTGGTGTGGGTGAAGGTGCTATGAATGAACAGTCCATCAAAGCATGGAGGTCTGGGTCATTAGGCATGATATGTCTTCAATTACGGTCCCCATGTTTAGGGCCAAATCCTATCCAGTTTTCCAGTGCTGGTGCAGTGATGCCAAAAGGGCATGCACTGAATCCTGCAGTGGGGGAGGGGACAGTCATGAAGGCCTCATCAATGTAAGGAAACATTTGTTCCCTTACCTTGGGGTTGTACTGTGGCTGTATCAGTGCTGGAAAATTGGATAGGATTGCACCCTTCATTTGTGTAAGGCAGAGGCTTCCAGGCTGGGGTGTCGCAACATCCCAGTTTGAAAACCTCTGGTGTAGGGTTTTAAAAGTCAAACTCAAAGCTGATCCCATTCATACTACTTAATGCGAGTCAAGTATCAGATGCTTTTAAAAAATATTATTTAAAACCCAGCACTAGCCCTTAGTAAAATCACTCATTGATTATGCAGCCATCAATCAACACTGCTACAAGGACCTATTTTGGAAGGAAAGAGCAGCAATTGCCAAGAACAAAACATTTTTTTCTCACTGAATGGACACTGCATTTGTCACAGGGACTTCAGTCAATAGTTATTGTTTTTGCCTATCTCTGATATTTTAGTGTGGTCTCTGGGTCAATTTTTCAAGTGTTTTTATAGCTCCTGGGAAAGTATTTTTCAAAAATACACATATCAATATTTCTTCCTGTTTTACACCCACCAGCATCTAAACATTCTCCAGCAATACTCAATAAGTGATGACAACACTTAGAAATGAATTTCCACCAGCTAACAGAGAAGCACACAGTTCTCTGAATCACTCCTACAAAAGGATGACTAAAAAAGGTAGGGGGCAGAGCGAATAAAGGAAAGGAGTGATGAAAGAAAGGGGATGTCAGTATAGAAAAGTGGTTAAGAGCATGAACTGGGAACCATGAAGTCCCTGATGAATTCTCTTTTAGAATTTCTAATGTTATTATAAAACATTTGATAAGAAAGCACAGCAATATCAGAAAACAGAAATTACAGATGAACCCTAATATAAGGGATCAGGGATCTTTAACGCATTCTCTAGTACAGTGTTTCTCAAACTGTGGGTTGGGACCCACTTGGTGGGTTGCGACCAGCGGTGTCATGCAGCCGGAACACTGGGCGGGAGGAACGGGTGAGCGGGAGCCCGCCCGTTGCGTTCCGGTCCGTTTCGCGGGGGCGGGGAAGATGGTGAAACGGACTGGAACGCAACGGGCAGGCTGCCACTCACCCTTTCCTCCCGCCCAGCGTTCCGGCTGCATGACACCGCTGGTTGTGACCTGATATCAGGTGGGTCGTGGGATGCTGGGAGCAGCCATCTTGGAAGCTGCAGACCATACTCTTGCTATAATTCTTTTGTGAATGTTAAACAGTTTGGATTTTCGAGTGAATTTTTTTAAACAAATTTTGTTTTTAGTTCAGTGCTTTTACATAATATTTTGTCCTAATCCTGCTTTCTGTCAGATGTTTCATGGTTGTGCAATTGCTGCAGTCCAAGAGTGCCAGTTTGCATTCCAAGAGTGTCATTTTATTATGTCGCAATGACGGCACTTCCTGCTTGATAATGTCATTTCTGGCCATGACATCACTTCCAGTTCAATGACCTCACTTCCGGTGGGTCCCAACATGAGTGCCATTCTAAAAAGTGAGTGCTGGTCTAAAACATTTGAGAACCACTACTCTTGTAGCAAGGGAGCGGTGCTGCTGCTGCTGCTGCTGCTGCTGCTGCTGCTTGTTCTTTGTGACCAGCTCCTATATGTCCTGGGCAACCACAATAGTTGGGATGACCCAATCACATGGGCAGGAGCGGAGCCCATATATCACAGCCACGAGACCCATGAGATATCTCACACACACACACACACACACACACACACACACAGAGAGAGAGAGAGAGAGAGAGAGAGAGAGAGAGAGAGAGAGAGAGAGAGAGAGAGAGAGAGTTGTGCCACTTAAATGGCACCCCAGCAGGAACTATTCATGGAAAAGCAGCTCCCACACAGCTAAAGTAATGTTTAAAGAGCTTCCTGCAGGATTAGGAATCAATACAATAAACCAAAATGATTTTTTTTTCTGTAGGCTGCCTAAAGACAGGGTTAGGAGCTTGAAGGATAAATTAACAGGAAAAGCTATTGCAGCCTGATCAGGCATTATCGTTCTTTGCTAGCCTCGCCACGATAGCAATTACAAAGTGTCAGATATTTTAGATGTGAGAAAACTCATTGCAGGATGAAATGAGTAAGTTGCCTCTGTTTTCTTTCTATTTGTTGTGAAATAACTCGATTTTGTGAGATGGTGTTTGCTGTAGAATCTCATATGTGAAGTGTGCATTTCTCATAAATGTCTAGTTCTATCATCTACAACTAAACTGATAATAGCTTCAAAATAGGGCTAGACTTGGAGTAGTGGTCTCATTTGGGGGCGGGGAATAGCTCAGCTATTTCTAACCACAGTTACAAATCACTCATTCTCTTCTTCCAAGATTTATATCATATTTTCCTTGTGCAGTGCCATGGGTCTTAAATCAGGAGGGACACGAGACATCTTACTCTCTATGTCCACCATCGTAGGTTGCCAGAGCAGAAAGCAGCTGGTCTCATCTCTGCTCCATTTCCATATAAGCAGGGCAGATGCCAGTGAAGGTGCTACTGCAGTTGCCGCTTTAGCCGGGGTCAGATGACCTGATGGGCCATGGCGTGCCACCTAGTTTTAGTAAGCCCCTGTTCTAGCTCCTCAACTGGAATAATCCAGTGCTTGGGTACAGATGACAGTCTCTCAGACACAGCTTGACGGACTTCTTGTCCCTCCCAAACACTGTCTGCCCTGTTCAGCAGTGCTACTTCACTTGGTGGTCAGAGGAACATTAGAAGAGCGCTGCTGGATCAGGCCAAAGACCAATCTAGTCCAGCTTCCTGTGTCTCACAGTGGTCCACCACCTTTGAGAGGCCATAAAAAACCAGAAGTGACCTTTTAAGGCCTTATAAGGCCTTCTGAGTCCTGGAGGAAGCCTCCCTGGGCATCAGAGGGTCTTCTAAAACATCACTTCTTGTTTTACCGAAAACCAGAAGTGACCTTTTAAGACCTCCTGAAGGCCTCAGAACATTCTCCAGGCACAACCAGAGCAGAGCGCTCGTCGCTTTTGGAGGGGGCAAGGGTGAGCAATGGGGGCAGGGCTGCAGTGGCCAGGGTGATGTGACCCCAGTGAGCCCCCTTAGCTATGCTAGTGCAGTTGCCTATGATCTCCTCAGAGTGCAACTCCTTATTCCAGGACAAAAGTGTGACTCTGGGGCAGACTGGCCCTGTTCTAATTCTGTTTATAAATTCAGAGCTAAAAGTAATACTTGCGTTAATTAGAACCTAGCTCTGAATGAGTCAGATGGTGATTCAAAATGCCTCCAAATCCGCAGCACCATGTATACATTCATTTTGATCACTTTCGTAATGAGCTCTCTTGCGAAACTGAAGTGCCACATTCTTTCTGAGGTAAAGACATCATCCAAAAGATTTCAGGCGAGAGCACCACATCTGAGTGTGTATCTGTGTCATAAGAATGTTTTATAAGCTCATCTTGAGAACATGGTTCTGCTTAGAATGGTGACGCATCAGCATAATGCAAAATTCAACGGATTTCTTCCCCCCCCCTTTGCTCACAGCTGTTGTCATGGCAACATCTAGGGCTGTGAAATTGGGAAAACCCAGCTGTAGGCTGAGACACAGCGTGCAATCAATAATGGGAAACTAAATCAGAAAATTAAGCCGGGAGAGCTGTAACAAGTAAATAGACCCTTCTGAGATGTCCCTTCACCTGTATGGTGACCCAATATTGAGACGTAGTGGGAAATACCGGCCTAACATTAAACTAGGAACAAGATATGTGAGAATTGTTTTAAAGTAAGACTGGAGTCATATCCTAAACTTCCCGGGCTTGTGTCTCACCAACTTTGTCTACCATGTGTCCTGACACAGGTTACAGGCTCTACCATGTCATACCTGACCCTAGAATGTCATAATTAGTTGCTGGGGACACAGACTAACATGTTGTGAAACCAGAAATGGCATATTCATAATGCTGTGGTTGTGCATAGAAGGTTCATTATTATTATTATTATTGATGGAGAAATGTTTTGGTCTTGTTTACCACAAAGGGCCTCATGCCACCAAAACGCTCTTTCCTGTGGCATGAGACCCTAATAGGATTGAGCTGTAAGTATCATCAGCCCATCATATCCTAATAGGATTGACCTGTAAGTAGCATCAGTTACTACACTATTATATCAGTTATGATAGTCCAGTTTCTCTTCTAAACTGAAGATCTTAACTATTGTGTCAATATACCCTGCTTTCTGCTAACTAGGATATGAGGACATATTCACGATAGCCAGAAGACAAAATCCCTCTTGATGCAAAGATTCTGCATTCCAACACATTGGCTACTGTCCCCACTCTATAAATATTTGTGTCTCCCCTTAATTAGGAGACTGGCTTCTAAAGTGCATCCCCCAAAAGCAGCCAATTCTGTGATAACTGGGGCTACTTATATACAGCTATATTGTTAGTGAAGGATACAGTATGAAACACTTTGTTATATTTTGTCCAGTTTCAGGAGGGTCAGGATTTCACACAGAAACGAATAGTCTCCATGCTATTTTGTTATTCCATTGGTTGACTTTCTTTCACATTCTTCTCTGCCCACCTTCCAGTTTAACTTGGAGGGTTATTTTTCTCATGAATGCCAGAACGTATACACGTGCAGCTTGCCCCAGTTTTCCTTTGGCATCTTTGATTCTTAAAGGTTCAAAGATTCTTAAAGGTTCTACAAGCACACAAGTACAAAGTCACACTGTTTAAAATACTTCAATGTTGGCTCATCAAAGTTTTGATCCAAGATCTAATCAGAGTATGTCTTTCTGGACATACTCCGACAGATAGAAACCACCAGCTGAGGACACAGAAGCAGCTCCATTCAAATCCAACAATCATATAGAGATTTATTTTCTCTTTCAAGCTCATTGCATGCACTATGCTTTCCCTTGTGGGGCAAGGAGATCTTTACAGAGTGCATTTGACAAGAACTAAAAGCATGAAGAAACATTAAACATTAACATTATTGCCTTCAACAACGATGCCATAGATATTTCATAACATAGCAATTAGACACCTTTATGGGCCAATTGTTGGAAGCAGAAGGGACCAAAACACGTGAAATAAAACTCTGGTTCTTTGACTCCCCCTATGGTTGCATCCTTTCTCTGCAAACATAGACAGACTGTTTTAATCTGCAAAGAGTTTTGTGGCCCCTGAAAGACTAACAGCCCAATCCTATCTAAGGGCATAATCCCAACCAACATTCCAGCACTGGGATAAGGGCAGTGCAGCTCCAAGGTAAGGGAACAAACATTCCCATACCTTGAGGAAGCATCCGTGACTACTACTCCACTGGAGGATGCTGCACATGCCCATTGGCACAGCTATGTCAATGCTGGAACATTGGTTAGGATTGCGGCCTAAATCTCTGCACAGCAATGCAATGGTGTCCCCTACTGCAGGGGATTTTCAGTTGTTTGACATCTCCTTGGGATAAGATGATAAATGTTCCCTTGCCCCATTGGGCTTCGCACCATCACCTGATTTATATTTATCAAGATATTTAGACCAGACCAGCTCCAAAGCAACTGGTAATAGTCACAAAAGAATTAAATAAAAATCCTGTCTGATTGCAAGGAAGTGGAGGTATCTAAGTGGAGGCATATGCATAGTCGTAAAGGAAAGTACTATGCAGAGAAGATTCTGTACTCCAACCGTCCAACAGAGTAAAGGTTGCTGGTCCACATGAAATAGGATAACAGATGGAGTTGGTGAAAACGAGCAACTCTTAACATCTCCACAGCCTATGACACCCTGCCATGCCAAAAACGACCTCTGATCCCATGGCCTCTGCTATTCTACCTCCTCGCTCCGCTCTATATAAGCGGCTCGCATTGAGTCCTCCTTCTTGTATGCCTCTGTGAGTAACTATTGTCTTTGCACAAATCCTAGTCATTAACATTTTAAAAGATAATTCTAAGCTTGTCATTTTTCATACCCTTCGTTTAAATTTCATTTGTTCATTATAAAACTGATTTTTTTCAGCCCCCAGAAATGTGGCCCTTGTACTGAAAAGACTGGAGACCCTACTCTTGCCGGTCATTCCTGTAATGTAGCCAGAGGGGGGCGGTATGGTATTACTGGTACTACAACACACCATGTACATGGTGCCTCCTCATCCTTGGAGCCATTGGGGCAGCAAATGCAATGAGCAGTTGCTCACCAATTGATTCGGCAAGCTCCTGCATGTCACCATTGCTGCCCCAAATAGCTCTGATGGCAAGGGGAAGGAGCCGCTTACACAGCACACGCAGCATCTGAAATACTTACCGCACCACCACGCCTTGGCTATGCTACTGCATCACTCTCTTTTCCTCCACATTTTTACTTCCCCTTCATTCCCCACTTCCTTCTTTAATCCAGAGAGATGGAAGGGTTTCAAAAGCTGCACCTGCCAAAATTCCCTCTTGTAGAACAGTGTTATTCAAACTGTGGGTCATGACCCACTTGGTGGGCCACAACCTCATGTCAGGTCGGTCGCAGAAAGCTGGGAGCAGCCATTTTGGAAGCTGCAGACTTTATCTTGCTCTATTCCTTTTGTGAATGTTTAACAGTTTGAATTTTCAAGTAAAAGTTTTTTTTTTTAATTTCATTTTTAGTTCAGTGCTTTTACATATTTTGTCCTCATCTTGCTTTCTGTCAAAGGTGTTTCATGGTTGTGCATTTGCTTCAGTCCAAGAATGCCAGTTTGTATTCTAGGAGTGTCATTTGATTACATCACAAGCAGTGTGTAGATAAGTGTATAAACCATTTCCTGGATTTTCATTTACTTCTAGTTTTATGCTGCAATCCTATGCACATTTTCCTGAGAGTAAGCCTCACTGTAGGAAGTGGAACTTGACAATGGAGTAGACAAGCCTAGGCTTTTTCTCTCGGTCTCTTTCATCTCTGAAATGAGAACTTTCTCTGTGTCATGCCCAGGTCCCACCAACATAAAGGCTGGCGGAAGGACATGCTTTCGTCTAAATTAATTACATTTGCTTTCAGTCAGGTGAGGACGCTGGCAGAAGGAGAGCTCCTCCTTGTAAAATGTTTATCACTCAACCTTCAGCCATAACCTTGGACGTGGATTTGATTTAGCTGAGGGGATGTCTTCCATTGAATATCATGAGAGGCCAAGGCTACAATCTGATGCACACGTACTCCAGAATAGTTAAAGGGCAGGCAGGGAGCTGAGAAGGGAAAATGAGTTCAGTGACAACTGCCTGCCCTTTAAATGCGAGTGAAGCCAGGTGCCGGCTTTGCTCATGGGGGTGGGTGGGCAGGGGCATGGCTGCTCGGCTCCCCCTTTCAATGCAAACCTGCCCGCTCTTTTGGCTTGTTTGTGATTAGCTGGTTGCTCTGTGAGGGCTGGGTAAGGCACCTCCAACACCGGCGGTAAGCCAGTGCTGAGCAACTGCCTGGCTAACGCCTGCCCCTCACTGCTGGGAGGCAGCAATGCTCACCTGTAAGTGGTGACTGCACTGCTTGCTGGTGCCATGTCCTTTTCAGGTGAGGCGGGAGGGCATTCCTTGGCACGGGAGGGACAGAGCAGGGTGGAACAAATGTCCCCTTCAGAGCCTCCCATGACTGCCTGGCTGCTGCAGGATGCAGCGGTAACTGCCTGGTTACTTCTGCACTTCAGGGCAGTGGGACTGTTCTGGATTGGGCTGTAATTGTGCAAAATAAGCAGCAGGTCCTACTTATAGGTCCTATGAGGGGCTTCCAGTAATCAGGTAAAGTGGTTTTGCTTACTTTTTTTTTTGCTCCTTCTCCCCATGGACTCAGCTGGCTTGATCTGCCTTGACTAGTCAAATGAACACAGAATTGTGGTTTTGGTTTTTAAATAAGAAAGAAAAGCTGCCTTCAAGTGACGGAGCATCCTAAATTGAATCATTGAATTAGCAGTAACTATATGAGTGCAGCCACTTTTATGCTGCCCTTGCTAATTGCAAGGATTTCTATTTAATTATGCACTTTATCGCTGCCTACAAGAGGTGAGAAGCAGTTGGAGTCTGTCTCTCATCAGCTCCTTTGACATGCTCAGCTATTGTTCTCGCATTATCTGCTTTACTTTAAAGTACATCCCATTTGTAGAAATGAGGCGATTTATATGAAAAGGCAATGGATTCTCCCCCCTCCCCCCCCCCCCGCATATGAAGTGTATTGACTACAGATGAGGTGTAGTGTCTCAATGAGTGGCTTTTATAGTGCTGAGATGTATTTGGACAGGGAGAATTCAGAGCGTATACAGGTATTATACCAGTTTCTTTTCTATGTCTTCCTGTTACCATTTCTGTATTATATTTAACCTGTATTCTTAGATGCCTTGAAACGTCATCCAAAATGCAGACCATCAGCTTGTTGCTTGCTTAAATTTCAGTCTGAAAAAGTAGTTTTTATTTTGTAAGATAAATGCAACATTTTGAAGAACATGACATACGGGCACAATTCTAACCTGAAGTTAGGCTGGCACAAGGGACTTGTGCTGGCCCAGGAGTGCCACAAATGCACTGTAAAGCACATTTAAACCACTCTTAGAATCAGGGAGGATGGCGCATGCCTGTATGCCGGCCTCCCTGACTCCACGAATGGTGCAAATGTGCTTTACGGTGTGTTTGCAACATTCCTGGGCCAGCACAAGTCCCTTGCACCAGCCTACCTCCAGGTTAGATTGCACTCATAATAACATAATAAAATTGGATATTGAGGGGGGAAAATTATGATCCACCAGGTTGAATCCAGCCTTATAGAGTGATGCTTGACCATATTCTCTTTTGACAGTCACAAACAGTATCAAAACCAAGAGGTTGATCAAATTCAGGGTCAAGCTGTCATACTTGCCTAATGGCCTATATTAACAGTCTAATCCTATCCTCAAGATACACTACCGTATCTCAGTGTACACTGGTGCAACAACAGTTCCGCTGGTGTATAAGTCCACCTGCCAACACACACATCATAGACACTAGTACAACAGAAAACACCACATCAATGTAGCTCAGATGTCACTTGGACTCTGGCGCAACTCCACTGGCAGAGAAGCCAACATGGAAATGAGATTGGGACATGATGTGGGAGGGACAGGGAGGGACGAGGAGTTGATGCACAGCTCCTAACCCTCCTTCAGATGAAGGCCATGCCAACACTGCCAGAAAAATGCTATGCAGAAAATTGCATCTCCCACTACTCCCACCCACCCACTTTCTTTTTACAGAGCATATTAGATCTCATAGGGCTCAATCCTAACCAACCTTCCAACACCAGGATAAGGGCAATGCAGCTCTGAGGTAAGAGAATAAACATCCCCTTGCCTTGAGGAGGCCTTCGTGACTGTCTCCCAGCTGCAGGGTGCAGCAGAGGCCCCATTAGCACAGCTATGTCAGTGCTGGAAAGTTGGTTAGGATTGCACATGTAGTCTCTTAACAGACTAGAGGCGGCAGCCAGTCTACCCCAGTACTACAGTCTTTGGAATCTAGGGATTCCAATAAAAGGTTAAAGGATAGGGGGGGAACCCTGAGAAAAACTCTTACAGTTTGTCAACACAAGAAAAGAAACAGAGATAGTACCTAAGCACACAGCCCATAAAAAGGTAAAGGTTTCCCCACAACCGAATGGTCTCGTTGTGACCGACTGTAGGGGGTGGTGCTCATCTCTGTTTCTAAGCCTGTAGAGCTGGCATTTGTCTGAGGAGAAGCTTCCGTGGTCATGTGGCCGGCATGACTATATGCCGTGGCACACGCAACGCCGTTACCTTCCCACCGAAGTGGTCCCTATTTATCTACTGGCATTTTTAGGTGCTTTCAAACTGCTAGGTTGGCAGGAACTGGGACAAGCAACGGGAGTTCCCTCCGTCACGTGGTCTCAAACTCCCAACCTTCCAGTCAGAAAGACCAGCAGCAGCGGTTTAACCCGCAGCGCCACCACATCCCTGAATATACAGCCCATACCACTACAAGATACAGGACTAGGGAATCTAGAAGGGTCCGTCCATCCTTCCATTCTTTGCCCTTGTTGCCATGTTCCCCCCTATTCTGTTCTGCCCCTCCTGATCCCTTTGCTCTCTCCATGCGCCTGCCCTGCAGAAACCTATCTTGTCTGGCGCTCACTCTGGCACCTGCAGAAAAGTGCAGGCCCTCCTGCAGACAGGTATACTTGATTAGCTTTAAAGCACATTTGCAACAGTCAGCGCCAGCACAGCAGTCGCTCCACTGGCGCAGGGGCACCATAGGAGTGGTCCAGCAGGATTTAGAGCTGGAAAATTTCATCTTCATTTTTGGAGGCATGAAAACTATTCAGCTGTAAACAAGCTGTGTCCCAGTCTGGGGCAGTGAATGCAAGGTTTGATTAAGGAGCGGTACAACATCCAAGTTGTACACTACAGGCAACCATTTTTGGTCTAAAGATACCACATATGGTGGTGGTGCCACAGGTTCGCTGCTGCAGCCAGCTACCTCAAGCTGAGAAGGACAGCTGGTGGTGGGGGTGGCAACCAATAGGCACAACAGGAGGGGAAGAAAAGGGGGAGAGGGAGGGTGGAGGTGGAAGAAGAAAGGGTTGATTCTGGGAACACCAGCATGCACCAGATCCTGGTGCAGACCTGAGGTGACTCATTGGGGCAGCAGAGAGTTATCTTCCCTTACCTGGAGGCCTTCACCCATAGGATACAGTGCTCCCTTGGCTTGGCTGCATTAGCGGAGGGAATTTAGTTAGGATCGGGCTGTAGGAAACCTCCACTTCTATCCCCAAAGCAGTTTTGCACGTTTAATAAGGCAAATGAAAGGATAAATGCAGACATATATTGAACATTTAAATAAAATAAATTACATTTTTTAAAGGTGGATAGCCTACTGGAAGCCTGGGGTAGGTTGGGGAGCAAGGCTAATGACTGAGCCAGTGTTGAGAACCTCTCTCTTTACCCCAAAATAACAAATAATGACTTGCCCAAGACCAAATCATGCATCTTTTCTGGCTGGGTGCCATCACCTGGTATTCTTGCTTTTTGAACTAACACTTCTCCTTTCTCTGTGTGCGCTTAAACACAGAGGGACTTCCTTCTGGGGGTCAGCAACTTTACTTACTCTGAATTAATCCACTGCAACTTTTCTGCTCCTTTCCCTCAGAAAGCAGGACCAACTATATTGTGAGGGATAAGAAGAGGAGGAAGAGGGGGAAGGAAAGCCAGCAAGGCAAGAATCACTGTCAGCACTTTCACCTGCTGTGCTGTTTAAAGCACATTTGCAAACTCTGTCTCTAATCCAATGTGAGCTGGCCTGAGGGCCTCTTGGGATGTGAAAAGGCATCATGCAAGGGCCTAGATAAATAAATATACTGTATGAACTTCTGCCTCCTGCCTGTGGAAGAAAAAGCTTGGAACTTGGATCGTGTTATCTGTTGCCAGGGAATGGACGAGGCTGCAATCACCACCTTGTAGCCCAAATATACCTCTGTGTGGTATATTGCAAGGCCCTTTGGGGAAAGTAGAATACTAATAATACACAAGCATGTGGAAATGAGAGTGTGGGCTGAGTTACACAAGTGATGAGGTGGCAATAGGCTTGCCATTATTTTTACTGTTCCTGCTCGAATGCCTGTAGAAGTGACTTGGCACACAGGCGTTTCACTGGAGCTTTTCCTACCATCTGTCTCCATATCAGGAAAAGATTTACCTACTTTGTTCCTGTGAGCCAAGCTGCTGTTCAAGACACCAGAGCAAGGCCTAGCGGAAAAAGAAGAATTGTGATTACCAAATGGGCTGCTGTCTCGCCAGCTGTACACAGTGTTGCCCAGTTGGTCTTTTTATTTCCTGTCTTCTTCTTAGCAGGAGTGCAAATGATCGGCAGAAGTGCACACAAATGTGCTTGGTGCTAAGTGCCAACTAAAACAGCACGGACCAGGCCAGTACAATGACTGATTCACAAGCCCAGAAGGCCACACGTTTTGTACATTTTGTTAGTATTTTGTACTAACTGTGTTATCACTGCCCCCCTTCTATTGGCCTACTTCAAAACTCAAACTAAGCAACAACACCCTGCTGAATCAGCACATTTTGCCTTGTGACCACAACCACAAAATCATCAGTTTTTGGTGTCTGAAATGACCAAATGTGATCCCCCCATTACCCACACACATGCTTTAAACCAGGGATCTCCAAACCCAGCCCACGGGCACATCCAGTCCTCCAGAGGATTTTATCTGGCCCAAGTGGTTCCACAGCCTCTTTGGGCTAAAAATAGCACAAAAAACGCACTTCTGTCTTTTGGGTATGTACCGCATTCAGCCACTAGAGGTGCCAAATGCAATGCAATGGAAAGAAATTATTCCATTACATTGCGTTACATTCAGCACCTCTAGTGGCTGAATAAGATACATACTAATCCTGGGAGATATTTATATTAAATATAAAGTTAATGTCTACATTAAATTTATGCATAGCAAAAAAAATTATCTGTGTCATATATTGCTTGATGCTTTTTCCAAATCCACTCCCCCCTCTTCCTATGGAAATCAATTTTGCCTTCTGCTGCCCCAATCCTTTTTCCAAATCCACTCTCTCCTCTACATGCCAGTCAATTTTGTCCTCTGCTCACCTCCCCCTTGCACCCCCACCAATTAATTGTATTTAATCAAACTCTCAGCACATTGGTTTTCCATGTGTTTATTATTTATTTTCTAGCCCTTGACACCATATCAGAACTACAATGTGGCCCATTCTGCAGAAAGGTTGGGAGACCCCTGCTCTAAACATACTCTCCCCCCACACCCTTTCCTGACCAACTGATTCTACCTAGTGGTGTCATTCAAATGATTTAGGAACAGGAACTCACTTTTGATTGGCACATGTCGGGAACCCGGAACCAGCCACGGAGCCCATTAGTATCCGGAACGCCCGTCTTGGTCCGTTCCCCCTGAAGGACATCACTGCTTCTACCCCTTTTTTCAGCACATTGACAACAGCAGCAGTGACAGGAGGTAGTGCTGGACCCACTGACCAGAAAGCAGCCAGGCACCTATGCTTTCTTTTCTTTACATGCCCAACATTTAAAAAGAGAGAAACTGGAATTGAGGAGAGAAGGCCCCATGGGCTTGTGCTAGTTATACTTCCAGCAAGAGCAAGTGAGTGGGGGATACATGGACATCTCCAAATTTGGACCACATCCCCCAACTTGCTGCCTGAGACACCTCACTTCATCCTGCTTTGGGGTCGGGTCAGCCCTGTTTGTACAGTCCCATTCACTCTAGTGGCACCTGTCTGCATGGTGCTATGGAGGACATTAACACTGTGAAATCACACAAAGATGTAATGGGCGACAAGAACCCTTCATGTCTTTTTCCGCTTGGCAGGAAGAATTCAACCTTCGGTCTAGGAATGTGTATCATTCACTAGATTTTTCTCTTATACTTCCCAATAAACCTTCTCCAGTTTCCTTTTTGGTCGGTTCTCTTGCGCCTTCCTCCAGGAGGACACTGTATATAGTGCGTCGCTATAAATAAGTCTAGCCAAGTAGTGGTAACCATGGTAACTGGTGCACTACAAAAAAACTGATGTGTACAAGATTTCCAGGAGGCTGCCCTGGAGTTTACAACAGCACGCGATGCCCCTTTAAAAATTACATCACTTCACGATCTGTATTTTCTCCCTTGACACAATGATTCTTTGTTCCGAAAGTGCATGCGAGAGACTTTCTATTTTTGCCTCGCCTCCGTTACCGTATAAAGAATATCAAATGTGTGAGTAGTATTTGAAGGGGAATGCATGGCGTGCCTTTTCCAACTGGGCTGAGAGGCATTTGAAAACTTCTCCACAGAAGCTTACCAGGAGCGCCAAAACTCACTTTACAACACCACTGAACAACTCAGCTTTTTATTTTCTCTATCCCGTAATTTCGTTTTATTGAATTACTGGAGGATGGGAGCTTTTTGCCATTTTATTACCGTGCATTACATTTCATACAATACAAAGATAGCAGTCCTTTCTGAGGGGAAAAAAATCAATACAAATGAATTAAAAAAGAGAGTTCGAAAGAAAATTCTAATCATAGTCTATAAATGCTAATACTCCTGAAGGTCCTCTCAGGCATCATTTACCTAATACAAGAAATAACCTCTGTTATCATTTATTAATAAAAAGCAGAGAAGGTTAACGTTCTCATTCCACGAGAGGTTCCTCCCTCCCCTACCACAGCTCCATTCTACTCAGAATGAAGATATTGGTATTTCTCTACGTGTCTCATTAGTACATTCTGAAGGGCTTTGCCAGATTAGTTAGGAATGCTTTTATTAACAATGTTGTCAGAATTGCCTTGCTCTCCTCAGGCTAGCTTTCATGAGAGTTCCTCTTCAGAAAAGGCTACAGAATTGTTTAACCTTCTTCCTCGACCGGGGCAGGAGTAAAAAGTTGCCTTTTTTTAATAGCTCCATTACCAGCCTCAGTGCATGACTCTTTCTCTGTATCGGCATTCAGCCCTCTCGGGCCAGCCTGAGTATTCCCACCGGTTTGCAGTTCATGACACAAAGTAAGAAGCCTGTTTTGTCAGTGTGGTGACCCAGAACAATAGCCATGGATTTTTTTGGTTTCTTCAGAGCGAGAGCACTGGTGTGTTAAAATGGCTGCAGTTCTCTCTGGTATTCAAGGGTAGGGTGAGGTGGCAGCAATGGCCCTGATCAATAAAAAAAAGAGCAAATCTGTTTTGATGCCAGCCTCATCTGCAACATCAAGAAGAGCGCATGTTTGCAAATCGGTAATCTCATCAACTTGGAAAAGGCTAATGATGTGAAGAAAGCTGTTCATTTGCATAAATATGAAACGGTATCAAGGCCTATATTTCTAAGAATAAAATGTTTTTGCCCATGCCTCATAAAGGAATTCACACTATGAAAGTAAACAAGAAACAAATAAAAGATTCCCAATGAATTTTTTAAAAAAGTTTGTTTCTTTATTTGCTTATTTACCTATTTCAGCTGCTAACCACGGTGCCAACTCAGCGTCATGAGCAGGCTGAGGGCACAATTCTAATCAACGTTCCAGCACTGGAGTAAGGGCAATGCAGCTCTGAGGTAAAGGAACATTCCCTTACCTTGAGGAGGCCTCCATGACTGTCCCCCAACTGCAGGATGCAGCACAGGCCCCACTAGCACAACTATGTCAGTGCTAGAAAACTGGTTAGGGTTGCACCCTGAGTTCAGAATGAGCGTTTTGTGACTCAGCTAATAACTTTGTTTACTCCAAGCTGGGAAGCTTCCGGGGTGAGGCTTTTATGCACAGATTCAAATATGATCTGCATGCAATGTATGGCTTCTCATGGAATTTTCCATGTAATGAAGGCCAAATAAGGGTACTCCCAAGCCAATGGCTAGAGGTGTGTGTGTGTGTGTGTGTGTGTGTGTTCATCCAAGTGTCAGCGCAATCCTATTCATGTCTACTCACAACTAAGTCCCATAATGTTCAATGGGAATTACTCCCAGGAAAGTGGGTATAGGATTGCACTGTGTGTGTGTGTGTGTGTGTGTGTGTGTGTGTGCGCGCGCGCGCGCAGGGCTGGCATTAAGCCGATTTGCCCCATTTCCCCAAATTGAGATCCACGCTTTGAGGGGCCCTGTGCCAGCATAGTGAGCCGATCACCCACTGCTGCAGCTGGGATCTTGGCATTGTCAAGGGTGGCAGGGCAAAACTTTCAGTTTTGATCCACCTGCCCCGGGGCTGATTGGCTAGAAATGGGCCACCCAGAAGCAGTTAGTGCTGATATCATCACGTCACTATTTCTGGATGCTGCACTTCATGCGTGACACCACAAGTGCTCCTCTTACTGTGGCTGCAGTTGTAGAAGCTGTATGGTGAATGGGGAGCATGGAGAAGGTCAGGTAAAATCAAAAGTGATTCTGAGGCCCACAGAGGCCGATAGAGTGGGTCACTGGCTTGAAAGAGGCCATTGGGGCCTCATAAGATGGAGTAGTGCTTTGTGACCCTCCAGGGAGGCCAAGTTGGGTCATGGTGCCAAAGGATTTGGGAACCACTGCTCTACAGAAAATGTTAGGAAAACTATGCTATGTCATTTCTCAGCTATAAATGATTTTCACCTCTGTAGAAGCATTCCCGAAAGGGTAAAAATCTGAAGGAAGGAGTCACAGAACTATGAAGTATGTAAGGCTTTGACAAAGCAGATTCTTCATGCCAATTCCACCCTTGAGTTTTATGTGCGCAATTTCCATTCACCTTCATAGGATCTGAGCACTCATGTTCCAAGCCAGAACATGCCCTCCAGGAACCAGTTTCATGGTGCATTAGTCCCTGCCTTTGGCGTGTTCATCTGTAATTGCTTTACCCTCTCTTCCATCATTATTCTTTACTTCCAAGCTTCTGGAGGATTAATACATACCAGAAAGCTTCTTATCTATTATGGCAATTATGGCCACAATAAAATGGCTTTGATTTAGCAAGGCAGATGGAAAGAAAGAACGAGGGTAGAAATAAAGGAAGAAGGGCATACACGGAGATGAATATTCAGGAAGGAGGGCAGGCAGATGGCAGGCAAAATGTGTTGTTTTGCAAGGAAAGCACTGACTCTCAACTCTAAGTGACATTTCCATCTCACTCTTTCATTTGTAACCATTACAACCAGCCCGGTGCATAGATTTGCATAGGTTCAGGGTTGCGTATGATTTGCCGTGCCCTTCCTGGAAATTACTGATGGCTAGAACAGAATTCAATCGCTTCAGGTTAGTCAAGCAAAAGAACCAAGTCGGGAGCAGGCCACACAAAATGCACCAGAGCCTCTATCTAAGCTGATCAAGGTGATAAATGATGGTGGGGCTCCAGCACAAGACCACTCATTGAGTTACCTGAAAGAAGTATTACTGAGCACATCTGCACTGATCTCAGCATTCTATAACTAGTTAGCGACAGGCAGCCAACTTGGCCAATTCATGCTTCCCCGTTCCACAACTGGTAGGAAGTCCAAGGGTCTTCCCTTGTGGGAAGAGCCTGAAAGTATTTATGAGTAATATCTATTGTATTTGTGAGAACACTAGTTAAGGGCATAAGAAGAACCCCATTGGATCAGGCCAAAGACCCATCTAGTCCAGCTTCCTGAATCTCACACTGGCCCACCAGATGTCTCAGGGAGCATGAGACAACAAGATGCCTGCATCCTGTTGCTACTCCCTTGGACCTGGCATTCTGAAGTAGCCTACTACTAATGTAAGGAGGTTGCACCGCCCATCATGGCCTATAGCACACGATGAACTTTTCCTCTACAAATCTGCCTTTTAAAGGCACCTACGCCAGATGCCATCACCACCACCTGTGGCAAGGAGTTCCACAAATTACCCGCTCAGTAAAAAAACACACACACTACCCACTCGGTATTTCCTTCTATTCATTCTAACTCTCTCTACACTCAATTTTAGTAGATGTCCTCTGGTTCTGGTGTTGTGGGAGAGAGTAAACAATATCCCTCTATTCATTCTATCCATCCCCTGCATAATTTTATACATTTCAAGGTGCAATCCTAACTGGTGTAGGAGCAGGCAGGCCGGCAGGCCTACACTGCATTCTAATACAAGTTAGGAGGCAGCTGCAGCTCACTGCTGGGCAAGGGGACTATTTTCCCTTGCCCCAGGGTAAGTCCCTGCTGGGCCGATGGGGCATGTCGGATCTGCGCCTGCTGTTTAGCAGGCACAAGTTCAAGCAGGCCACAGCAACGTGTATCTGGGCCACACAGCCTGTGGACAGGCGTTTGGATCTGGAATAATTCCCAGCTCCTCCCCCTCCTTGGGCCACCCCACCCGTGGGAACGCTCTCCCTCCACCCACTTCTGCTGTCCCTCCCTCCTTCCCCTGGCCAGAAAGGGCCCCGCGCTGGCCAAACCTGACCAGTGTGGGACCGACTTACCTGTCAGTCGTGGTGGCAGTGCTGGGCCGACAACGTTGCCTGCCTTGGCCCAGTCATTCTCACACTGATGTGGACGTGCAAGGGGGGGTTGGATGGTGCTGTCAATCATGTCCCCCCTCAGGTGCCTTTTTTCTAACTTTCTAGTTGAGCAGTGGAGAGCAAGCAGCCACCCAAACAGACAGGGCTAAGTAAATTGTGTAGGATTGCACCCTAAGTATGTCATCAGTTTGACTACACATGAGACAAGCTGTGAAAAATAGTAGGGAGTCTAGTTCTTAGATGAACAAGAGACTAGAGAAAGAGTAAGTTCTTCACTCGATGGCAGAGCATTCCTAAAATCCCTGCTGCTGCATCACTAACATCTGTGCGAACATGCAAGAAAATAGGCATGGCAGGATTAATTAAATTCTTCCCTTACCAGCACAGTCCTTTCCAAATTCAATGCCACATTTTTTAATCACCTAACCCTAGCCCTACATATACTTTCCTGAGAGTAGCCTCATTGAACACAAAGGGATGTACTTCTGAGTAGGCATGCCTAAGCTTGTACTGTAGATGCTGGATTTCTGCTGGCCCTGCTATGTTTCTTCCTTTTGGAAAAAGTTCTTCTCTAAAAAAATAATAATTTGGCTCTCCTTGTGCTGATTTGGGATTTGCGACACAAGGTGTCCAATATATTAATGATAAACGGTCAAATATTAACCAGCTACATTTTAAATAGATGATAAAACACTTTTCAGCAACTATGCTGATTATATTGAGTTGATTGCTTTGCTGGTTTCTTTAATAAAAAAAAAATCACCTTTAAAATTATCATAGGAACCAATAGGTGGCATTAATATATGATCTTCTGTCCATATGACCACATATATTTAATTCCTCCCAACATGCTTTGTCTATGGCGTCTCCCTGTGTAATTAATTACAGCAATAAATCTACCATACCATGTTGCTTGTCTGACGCTTAATGTCCATTATACCAATTATCAAGAGAACCGAGGAGGATGCTTATGCGGCATTTTTGAGAATTATAGCCATGAGAAAAGTGTACACCTTTGCATTTTCCTGCAACAAGAACTTTGTATCTATACAAAAGCTGTCATTCTGTAGCAGCCACTGAGGACTTCCTGGAAGCACAATCGATTTGGTGGCTGCAAAAGACTGCTGAAGCTGTGCCAGAATGTACGCTGGGGCAACCTGATCCAGGCTTTCAAATAAGACTACCAAAGTTACTAGTCCACAAATATTGTTACTAGCCTAGCCTTTCTGCCTATGCTTGCCTGTGATACTCTCTATGGCTTCAACAAAAAAAGAGTACCAACTTTTGGTAAGCATTGACAGAAAAACTTATAGACCAGTGGTTCTCAAACTTTTTAGCACCGAAACCAGTGATGTCATGCACCCACTATGCACCACTACGCGAGTACCGGTTCCTAGAAGTTGAGCTGGCCCCGCCCACTCGAAGCTGGCCCCTGCTATTTAACCAGGGAACAGTTGAAGCAAAATATGTCTATACACATCTCTAGAAAGCAAAGCAATAGAAGTTAAATCAACACTAACCACAAGCTGAAGTTATTACAAACATGATCACATCCATGGCAACAATCATGACATCACTTCTGGCTTATGACGTCACTTCCGGTGGGTGGACCCCGACAAGTGCCAATCAAAAGTGAGTACCTGTTCCTAAATCATTTGGATGACACCACTGACCGGAAGCTAGTGGAGGACAGAGAGGCCTGGCATGCTGTGGTCCATGGGGTCGCGAAGAGTCGGACACGACTTAGCGACTGAACAACAACAACTGACCGGAACCCACTGTTTAGAATGACAATGTTTGGAACCCACCAGAAATGATGTCATGACTAGAAGTTGCATCACTGTGGCGCCAGAGCCTGCTGCTTTCCTGAGAATGCAGCAATCAGTTGGGTTATTTCTCAGTCATTTTCCAATAGCAAAGTGAATCAGAAAGGAAAAAAAAACCTATTTGCAACCATGACACAAGCAGAACCACCACACACCCTTCCCCCCTTTCCAGTATCCTAGCTTTCAATATGGTTGCTTAGGTGCTTCACAACCCAGCTGAAGTTGGCTCCTGACCCACTGGTGGGTGCCGAACCACAGTTTGGGAAACACTGCTTTATACTTTCTGAAGTTGTTGGGGTGGGGGAGGCTGCTCCACATGCTTCCTCTCTCAGGGGTTCATTTGATCTCCTTCCCACTGTTGCCAAGAATCGGCTCAAAATGGTTTCTATTGCGGGGAAAGCATTTAAAAAGGCAAACAACCAAATGAGAATGAGGATCATCTTTATTACACCTGCGCAGGCGGACCAATCTCCCTGCCCCAGTTGGCAGGCAGAGAAAAAGGCAAAGGCATACAATTCCAAATCATTTTTATATCCCTCTCCCCCGACCCCAAGCTGCTGCTTGGTGGAAAATTACTACACAGGGGCAGGGACATGAAAAGCTGTTTTAATTGGGCCTTGAGAATATGCTGTGAACATTTTGACAAGGAAGGCAGCTCTGCTGGCTTGAACCAGTTCTCTATCTATTGTGAGGGATAGAGAGCAGCACTGGATTGGAGAAGGTTACAGGCAGCGGCAAATGAGTAAAAACAAAGAGAGCAAAGAGAGAAACAGTTACATACTTCAGCAGCTTTAGACTAGTAACTAAGCAAAAGACTTAAGATGGCTGCACTTTGGTTCGACAGCAACACCACCAGCCCCAGAGACTTTCTGAAAAATGTTGAGGGCATTTTATGCTGATCTCAATACTTTCTGCTGACTGCAGTGTCATTTTATTGTCATTTTATGGCATTTTAAAACCTGAAACCTGCCTTTAGTACTCGTCTAAGAAAAAAAAGGGATATAATTTCACTTGGAAGTAACTTAATAGCTACTGTAACTAGGCTACAATCCTATGTACAATCCTATGTCCTGGGAGTTTGCCCCACTGGACGCAGTGGGACTGACATCTGAATAAATCTGCATAAGATTTTGCTGCTAGTCACCTAGGTGGTTTTTGCTCACCCTAGCTAAGCAGGAGAGTTGCTGTCTAATTGCTAACCAAAGTTGTGTTATATGTCTTGCTTATTGGTATTTGGTTTTCAAGTTCGTATTCAGAACCTTTATTTGCATAATTAATTTACATAAAACACACAACATATGTTAAATAATTGGCTATCCCACCCCACCCCTATCATGCATTAAAATTAAAATCTTAACAGGAAGTCAACAATTAGAAGGCACCATTAAGCTGTGTCTCTTTATGATCATCTTTATGTACTTAACCATCAACTCTGAAAGCTCCTTGGCCACACCTCTGAGGATATAACGAATTTTACCCTGGTCATTCCAGCCCGTGCAAGTGGCCAAGATTGGGGTCAGTTTTCAAGTTAAAACTCTTTGTGGTGTCAATGCTATAGAGGCTGAAATAAATCCTGTTGACGTGGCCTGAAGTAAATCCTGTTGATGTGAACACATTAAGGGCCCAATCCAGTGGTACAAGTGTACCGGCCGTACTGGTGTTGCACAAGGCGCCATAAAGTGCCTCCAAAGCCAGTAGTAAGCAATGACTGCCAGCACTAGGGTGACGCAATGGCAATGGCAGCCACTTGCTTGGCAGCAATGCAGCATTTCTGGACAGGTGGGCGGACATTCCAGGGCAGGAGGAGGCGTGGAGCGGGAGGAGGGACTGGCGGTGACACTCGCCACTGGATCTCAACCTCCATGTAAGGCTGTGCAGCCTTACACAGAGGCCCTCACTTTTAGCTGGCACAGAAGGGAGGAGACCCATTGCCCACCCTGCGCCCATACCGCGGAGAAAGGGGACGAATGTCCCCTTATCCCACGAAGCTTCCCGTGGCTGCCTGGCTGCCGCAGGATGCAGCAGTAGCCACCTGGCTACCGCTGTGCTCTTGGGCGGTCAGGTAGCATAGGACTAGGCTGTAAGTCATGAACCTGGAAGTGATGTTGTGACCAGAAGTGACATAATCAATCAGGATACATACAACAACAAAAAATCAAACCAATTAAGTAAAAGTTTACAATAAGTATACGTTTAAAATATTACTTAAAATAAGCAACCTCCCAAACACTTGTTTATATGTTTAAAAACCTCCCTAAAAGGCTGCAGTCCTATCCACACTTACCCGGGAGTCAACCCCACCAATTATCATTGTTAAAAGCAGGTACATAGTAGCCTGTTAAAAGTACAGACCTGTAACATTTCCCAAATGCAGTCACTTGTAGTCATCAAGTCTAACAGATTAAAAATAAAATACACATTGAAATAAACAAGGACCCACCTTATATTGACTCACAACCCACCTAGTGGGTCTTGACCCACAGTTTGAGAAACACTATCCTTATGCATTCCATGTAAAATCCACTGAAAGCAGAATCACTATTCCATTTGGATATCTTCTACAGGGAACATTTCCATCCATTTGGTTTTTTTGTCAGTAACCTTCATTTTTTCTGACAGGTAGCAATCCTTTTTGGTAGACTCAAAAGCTTGTGAAGTGCACTATTGCAAAGGCCTTTGCACCCCATTGTGCTTTGCATATTGGACCAGAGGATCATGCCATTAGTCATCATTACATTTCAAAGGCAACCAGATGATACAAAGATTAGGATCAGAGACCTGCTGATCCAATGTACTATTTTTTAAAAGGGCACATAAGAAACAAACACCACCTGGCTGGAAAGACCTGACAATCTAATTTAAAGAGAAAGACATCATGCAAGTCACATAATTAAGGAAAATGAAGGGGTAGTGGAAAATCAACACAATTATAGGTTAATTGCTAACTTCAGTTGGAATAACTAATTTCCCGGAATTGTTCTTTTTTTTGTTGTTCTGCATGATCTGAAACTTTAAAATGTTTGCCAGTCTTATGCTGTGTGTGTGTGTGTGTGTGTGTGTGTGTGTGTGTGTGGATCAACAGATGATAGATGGGCAACGCAATCCTGAGCTGCCTGGCCACAGTGGGCCACAGACAGCTACCACTGTGCCGCCCTGCCCCAAAGGCCCAAAATCAGCCTGTGCCCCAGGACCTAGAGGACTTTGGAGTCAAACCTGAGTGTGGTCCTTAAGCAAATAAATATTATAATTATTATGTACCTTCAATCCTGCAATATTTGAAAGTGAACCGTTTGGCACCGAATCATCCACATGTATTTCTTATTATATAGCAAAGCTTTTGCTTTTAAAAAACACCTGCCACATGGGAATGTCTTGCCACACACATCCTCTCCCAATCAGCAGGTTTCTTATGACTGGGGAGCTGCAGACGAGACAGATGTGCATGTCCAATTCTGCACATCAAGGGCCAATCGGATTGGTCTGTAACTGAAGTACAAAATTGATAACCTAGTCCCTGACCCTAACCTCTGCAGCGCTGTACCAAAAATTGTAGGGTGTGGCTGTCAAAATACGTAGCACTTTCCAAAAGTACACTTGATTAAAATGTGTCCTATTGATTTCTGCTGCGGTCAATCCAATTTTCCTGTGCATACATGCACACTCCTCCGTTTTGCTGAGATATTCAGAAGTTAGCCAAAAAACTTGACACTAACTGCTTGTGATAAGGACGTGAGGGAGGGAGCAACTTTAAAGAGCTGCAGTTTGCAATGGTGCTTTCCACACAACCTATCCCAATTCTGGGGTTTTTGTTGCAGCTTTCATTTCAAGAGTGTTCCCATGGTTCTGCAGTTCTGCACTGCCTCTTTTTACCTTCGACCAATGCTGCCAGCACATTTGCTTATAGAAATATCCAGTTGAATATAAAAATTAGTCTAAAAACCAAAAAATTAGAGTTTTTAGAAATGTTTTTAGAAATAAAAAATCTTTTAAAAACCCTAAAAATTGGTCACAATATTTCCAATATTAACTAAATGAAGAAGAGTTATAAGTAAAAAATTATGCCTACCCCAAAAAAAGATTTTTGTTAAATTTAGAATATGAAGTTTTAGATGAATCTTCTTGAAGAAGTAAGGAATCTATTTTCTTGCATCTCCCTTAAGGCATGCCAGATGCAACATTATAATAGTAGCGTATGATTTATGTATGTGGACTTAAATAGAGAAAGGCCAACTTCTGCCTGTAATGGAGTAGTGTAGCTAGAGGAGGGACAAAATGGTAAATACTGCAGGTGCCACAATGCACTGTGTAAGCAGCCCCTCCCACTTGCTGTGGGAGCCATTCCAGGCAGCAACGGCAATGTGCAGTTGACGTTGCTTGGTTTGGCGAACACCTGTGCATTGCTGTCACTGCCTGGAATGGCTCTGACTTCGAATTGGAGGAGTTTACATGGCACATTGCAGCACCTGCAATACTTACCTTTTTGCTGCCCTTCCAACTACTGCATTACAAGCTGAAGTTGGCCTTTCTCCCTTTAAGTCCACATACATAAGGCATTGCTTACACATTGATTAAAATGAAACCAAAGATCTGATTCTAGGCTTTCTAACCAACTTTATAAGGTCAGACAGATCCAAGTAGTTGGAAAAGACAATCTAAAGTGTAGTCCTCTAAGTCCTAAACTATGATTTGTCAATTTAACATGTAAGCACAGTTTTGGGAAGTACAAAATGGGAGGAATATTCATTAAAGATTTTCAGCTGAATATGCAAAGTTTGTATACAACTAATTTTTCATTTTAGGTTTATTAAGACATCAGGTTTTGCACAACCGCATAAAGCACTGCGGGTGACAATGTCTTGAATCCAGACTTTCGGAGCCTTGCTCCAGTGCCTTATCTCCTAAGTCACCTACGCACTAGCCCAGGGCTGTCAAACTCATTTCATATAGTGAGCAGAATACTGTTCATGTGCCTGCTGAGGGCTGGAAGTGACATCATTAAGCAGGAATTGATGTCATTAAGAAAATGGCCAGAAATAAGCACTATGCTGTCAAAATAGGAACTCATTAGCTACAAATGACAGAACAGAAATATGTAAATCTTGATCATATTTTCAAGGTATGGGAGAGCCCAATTATCACATGGGCCACCTTTCCCGCATTGCTGATTCTGCTGAGACATCACTTCGTAGCTCAGCAGCTTTGAGCAGTGATGCCTTGGCAGAATTGGCATGGTGTAGCTCTGAGAGAGCCCAATTATAAATGGGGGGGGGAAGAGCTCCTGTGGGCCACATCCAAGCTGCAGGCCCTAGCTGTTTGATACCCCTACCATAACAGATGTCCAGCAAATAAAACTGCTGTGGAATAAGGGCATCTTCTAGGCACAATCAGCTGATTTCTAGCCTGGATGTGCTCAGCTGCCCCTTGGCCTAAAGGGGTCATAGCAGTCTCTATAAAGCCTTTGCCTCTAAGCCAGTGGTTCTCAAACATTTTAGCACCGGGACCCACTTTTTTGAATGACAATCTGTCTGGGACCCACCAGAAGTGATGTCATATCCAGAAGTACTGTCATTGTGATGCCAGAGCCTGCTACTTTCCTGAGAATGTAGCAATCAGTTGGGGTATTTCTTAGTCACTTTCCAATAGCAACGTGAATCAGAAAGGAAAAAAACAAACCATTTAAAACCTTGACACAAGCTAAATAAACACACAGCCTCCCCCTTTACAGTGTCTCATCTTCCTATATTTTCAATGATGGCTCCACTAGGTCTTACGTGACACGTCTGAAATTGGCTCATGACCCACCTAGTGGGTCCGACTCACGGTTTGCGAAACATTCCTCTAAGACATCCTACCCTTTGCTTTGTCTCAGTTAGCTCCTCTTCAGTAGCAAAACCATCAATCCAGTTGTCTTCTCCATGGCATTCCATATTTCATGGCCTAAATCAGTGGTCCCCAAACTGTGAGCTGTGGCTCCCTGGGGAGTCACAGAAACCAACCAGGGGAGCCACAGAATCCTCATGAAAAACCCAACGCCTGTACAATGTATAGGACTATTGCCCCAATGGAGAGCCGTGGCCAATGGCCCAGTAGGTAATGCCTTGAACTCTGCACATGTGCAGAGGGTTACCTTCCTCTTGTGAGACTGCTAGCTCTTGCGATACTGGCCTGGTGACAGTGCCTTTGTCTGGCACACCCTTTTCCTTTTGTTTGGGCTGTGGCAGCATAACTGTGTCCACCTCCTTGTCCAATCCATCTTCTTCACCTTCACCAGGCCAGCCACAGCCCACAAAGGGGCTGGTGCTCCAACAGGGTTCGTCACCACACTCATGCCAAACTGGACCTCAGACATAGCACAGTTTGGAGAAGATCACAATGAAAATGAAAACAAAAAACAACAACAATAGTCATTCCTCCTTCGTCTGCTGAAGCGGGGGCAGGATGTCTTCTTTGATTGAAATGTATTCCTTAGAGAGCCCCCCTCCTCCAGCTCAATGCTCTAACCTCTGTAATCTTCTGGTGTTATTGCCATATCATAAAAACAGCGACCATCTAAATGTATATTTTTTGAGTACTGCCAACATCTCGAACTTTTTCTTGCGGGAGTTCAGGAGGTCTGCTGCTAGCCAATTAGGGAAGACACGCTGCATAGCAATTTCCTGGTCTTCTTCATCAGACGCCCCTTTATTTGGCACATTACTCTACAACATCTGGGACCGAGCCACTACTCTGTTCACATAATATTCTACTAGAGGTAGAGAGGCATAATGAAAAGGAGAGTGTAAGAGGTCATGTTTTTACACTTTAGCATAATGGGATAATTTAATGGAGTGCTAATGGCTAGAGCTCTCTCCCACCTTCACTAAACTGTTGTTTTAGTCGAGTGTGCTGAAAGGAAATTGAGAGGCTGATAGAGTGGCATTCTGTATTGTCTGCCTTGATTACAATTTGCAGTGGTGTGCATGTGTAAAAGGCTGCAGGATTCTCTACCTATAGACTTTGAAATGCAGGAAGGAGCAAACCTGTTTCCTTCCATGCTTTCAATACCAGGTCCTCCATTTTTCTACCTTTTGCTATACTGTTATGCAATTGTTGCAATAGGGCTGTATAAAAAAGATAAGATTTTCCGTCAGGTTTGGTGTCAGAGGTTGGTAAATATGGGCACTTGCCAAGGGCTAAAAGCCGTGAAAGGACCCATCAAGGCCATCCCAATGCCCTGATACCAAAAAACTTGGCGGCCACCAAGAAGTGTTCCAAGCAACTGCCACTACCATCCAGGTAAGCCTCCCCCAAACCCATGTGGTGGTTAACTATAGTACTCTTCATCACTATGACCTTTCTTTACCTATGCAGGTATGTGCCACATATACTACAGTGGAGCTGTGGTTCCCAATCTGTAAGTTGTGACCCATCAGTGGGTCATGACCCAATTTTTGGTGGGTTACAGCAAGCTCCATACAGCTTTCTGATGTACTACTGGCTGCTGCAGGACATGTTGGGGTGCTACCCAGCTGATGTGAAGAATTCTGGGGTGCTACTTGGCATTGTTGAGGAAATAAAGAATGTGCCTAACAATAGTAAAGGTAAAGGTTTCCCCACGACTGAATGGTCTAGTCGTGACCAACTGTAGGGGGTGGTGATCATCTCTAAGCCGAAGAGCCGGCATTTGTCCAAGGACAAGCTTCTGTGGTCATGTGGCCGGCATGACTATATGCTGAGGCACACGGAATGCCGTTACCTTCCCATTGAAGTGGTACCTATTTATCTACTTGCATTTTTAGGTGCTTTTGAACTGCTAGGTTGGCAAGAGCTGGGACAAACAACAGGAGCTCACTCCGTCGCATGGTCGCGAACTGCCAATCTTCCGGTCAACAAGCTTGCAGCGCAGTGGTTTAACCCGCTGCGCTAGTAGGCCACTTACCTGTGTTTGGTGGTGGCAGCAGCAAAACACAGATATGCCATGCTGTTGGCATCTACAGGTGTCGGGTCAGTCACTACCCCCCTTAAAGATGTAACATCCTGATAAAGGTTGGGAACCACTTTTCTAAGATAATTGGCTTCCATTTGCTTCCATAAGCCGATGGGCTTCCATGAACCTGGCACTAGCACTGAGCCCTGTGCTGAAGCCCAGGAAATCTAATATTTCTTCTGCCTAGCTAGGCTGCATTTCAGCTCCAGACTAGTGAGGAATTCATGTACTCAGCAAGACACCAACATGACAAACCAGACCAATCGTGGTTTCCTGGCACAGAAAGGGAGCTATGAAAAGCTTCCAGGAGAGATGATAAAACACAAGCTTAAGCCATCATGCTGAGTTCGCCATAACTCATGTGCTTCAAGTGCATTTCCAAGGCAATGCAGGAAGTAGAAAGATATACAAAAACACTGCAATGAATGAACAATATGCTGCTGAGAAACTCTTTACCCCAATGAACCAATATTAGCATTTACCCAGTTCCCCCTTCAACAGAGATGAGATTAATGGGAGAAAAGTTAAAGTTAAAAGTGGACAGTATTTGAACCTTGTCAGCCAGGTATTTCAAGCCTCCTTGGCATGGCTGCATCAGCAACGGGAGAAAAAATAGGATTGGGCTGCAGGGGCGTAACTAAGGTTTGGCAGGAGGTGGCACGAGCCATGGGCGCCATGTTGCAGGGGGCGCCGTTCGCATGGCGCCCGCCCGCCCAAAATGGCGCCCATGGCCCGCCCGCTCCCTGCGCCGCATTCTCCTCGCTCCGGCTGGCCTTAAAGAGCCAGCTGGAGCAAGGAGAACGCGCTGCCACCTGGCGCCCCTCCCGCTTCTCAAGGGGGGCGGGGCGCCGGGCACCGCCACGTTCTGTTTGCTCCTGCCGGCCCTTGAAGGCCTGCACGAGCGAACAGAAAGAACGCGGCAGGGGTGCCACGTTCTGTTCGCTCCGCAGCGAACAGAACGCGGCGCACCAGCCGCGTTCTGTTCGCTCGTGCTGGCCCTTTA
>JAJKFI010000089.1:115173-132131 GCA_029204185.1 Lerista edwardsae
TTCTTTCTGTTCGCTCGTGCCAGCCTTAAAGAGCCAGCACGAGCGAATAGAACGCGGCTGGGGCGCCGCGTTCTGTTCGCTGCCGCTGGCCCTTTAAGGCCAACGGCAGTGAACAGAACATGGCGCCCCCGCCGCGTTGTGTTCGCTGCCGCTGGCCTTAAAGGGCCGGCGGCAGCGAACAGAATGTGCCTCTTAGAAGGGGCGGGGCGCTATGTCATGACGTCACGATGTGACGTCATGATGTTGCGTGCCCCTAGGGACGCATTTTCATTGGGCGCCATGGGCGCCCTTTCAAATAGATTCGCCCCTGTTGGGCTGTAATAAGTCTGCGAAAATGGTGGTCATCGAACAACTTACCTTCCTACAGAGAGACTAGAACCATGGGCCTCCTGTAGTTTCCATTCTTAGGGCCAATCCTATCCAACTTTCCAGCACTGATATAGCCTTGCCCATAGGGCATGCACTGCATCATGCAGTGGGGAGCAGAGCTGGAGAAGGCTCTGATAGCATCTGGGGTGGGGTGGTGACAAAAGCCTCACCACGCCCCCTGGCTTCAGATTTGCTCCATTTCAGAGCATAACAGAGGCAGGGGCACGCTCACCGGGGCCCATGGAACATTTGTTCCCTTACTTTGGGGGTGCATTGTGGCTGCACTGATGCTGGAAAGTTGGATAGGACTGGGCCCTTTGTCACAAAGCTGCACCAGCTCTCAGGCCAGGATAAGCTGCCAAAAGGATATAAGAGTTTTAGAAATGCTATTTCTGCACTCTGTCGTATTTCAGGGGTGAAGTCAATGAGCTGTGCTGATTTACATTCCTTCTAGTGAATATATGACAGTGAAAACAGCAGGACACAGCAAATCTCTCCTAACAATTCTGTTATTTACTGCTAATAACTCAATGGAAGCAATAAACCCGGCATGTAAAAAATTCCTGGTTTTTAAAAAAAAATTATTTTAAAAAGCACTATTTATTTGAGCGTTCTCTCTCTAGTTTCTAATCCATCTAGGTTTATGACTGTCCAGACCCATGCATAGATCACACACTTGCAAACTCATTTCTGTTGCAAAACTGACAGCACAATTCTATGCATGTCAACTCAGAAATAAGTCCTATTGATTTCAATGGGACTTACTCCTGGGCAAGTGAGTATAGGATTGTAGCCTGAATCAGTTCCCTGGTTTTGTTTTAATTAGAAATAACCCTGTTAACTGGGCTAACAGGCAGTGGTGTAGCAGTGTTTCTATTGTATGTACCACATGATACTGGGCAGCAGAGAGACCATGGCCTGAAATGCCTCTGAAAACAAAAAGACTGAGAAACATTGACTTTGCCACATGGAATTTGCACCCTGGAACTAAAATGGAACATTATAAGAAATTCCAAGGGAAGCATCAAGAGTTTTTGATCGCAATGTAGATTATGGCAGATTTCATCTATACCTAAAATGACAACTGACTTGTGCCTAAAGGAACACTGAAGGTTCCTGTTTGAACAAAACGTCTGGGGGATCTTCCAAAAGATGTTTTGACAAAAACGGAGATGGTTCTTAAGGAGGCTCTGCACAGGGATAGGCAAGGGAAAGGAAATAGGCGCAGCTCAATGGTAGAGCACCTGTTTTGTATGTAATGTACAAGGTTCCAAATTCAGTCTCTTGACATCTCCAGGTAATGTAGAAAAATATATTCCTTTCTGAAACCCTACAGACCCACTTTTTTCTGTGGTGACAGTATTGACCCACAAAGGCCAATAATTTAATTCAGTATAAGGCAGCCTCCTGTGATAAATTAGGAAGACATTCAGGGTGGGGGGAGTAGGAAGGGCAGATAACCTGTTATTTGGGCTGATCACATGTGCTTGAGAGATGCTCAACTCTCTGCATGCAGTTGTCCTTCAGGTCACCCTTGTTCACAGTTCCTTGTGAATAGGCCTGTGCAAGGCCAGCCTGAAGCCAATGTGACCAATGTTGTCACATTGGGCCCTGCATTTTGGGGGCCCATGCCAGCTCAGCGAGCATATTGCCTGCTGCAGCAGCTGGAATCTCTATGGGCGGTAACTCAGTGGGGTGAGCAGAGCAGCTTTACCTTGGGTCCTCCTACCTGCCCCTGCCTCTGAATAGCCAAAATGGGCTTCCTGGAAGTGAAGTCATTTTTGACAGTGACATCATTATGTTACTACCAACTATTTCCAAGTGCCACACTTTTTGCGTATCACCACAAGCACTTCCCTTGGTGAGTAGGGGACCCCCCTGGAATGCCCCATATTGGATCCACTACTCCTGGGGCTAGGCCTATGCAAACTGGAAGTACAAACATATGTGTCTGAAGCTGCAACACACTTGACTAAGGGCCAAATCCAATTTTCCAGTCCTGATGCAGCCATCCCAGTGGGGTGTGAGCTACATTCTGTGGTGGTGGGGAAGTCATGGAGGCCTCCTCGCGGTGAGAGAACATTTGTTCCCTTACCTTGTTGCTGCATTGTGGCAGTATCGGTTCCGAAAAGTTGGATAGGATTGGGCCCTAAGTCACACTGAACTTAAAGGCACTTACTTTTAAGAAGCCATGCCAAGGATGCCAGTGTGTTGGCCAGACCAGACAGCCACATGCGGTGAGGGAGTGTCAGGTGAGGCAGATTTGCCCTACCATAGTTCTTTGAAAAGTGCTCCCACTGCAACTGCGGTGGCTGTGATCCTGCAAACACTTACAACCCATGGGTCTCAGCGGCTCAAAGCCCATGGCTTATAAGTGTTTGCCTGATCACAGCAGTGGCGGCACTTTTCAAAGAACGGTGGTAGGGCAATTCTGCCTCACTGCCCCTCACTGGAGTAATGCGATAATAAACATTGTAATCCTTCTACATAGAGAGACACTGTAACTCCCAGCCAGAGCTCACTCTTCACTGAATTCCTGATTCAGCTTCCTCCACCCCCACCCTGCCCTGCTTGTGCATTTGACACTTTAGTCCTTCAGTGTAAGAACACCTAATGAAGTGCTAACGGTCTTTCCCTGTGTCACCTGGGTGTGCACACCGCAAGTGGAGAATGGCTCATCTTGTTAGGTGTTGCCCCTTAATTACACATCTTTATAATCCTTTGGGGAGAAACAGCGACAGGAGAGGGCTGGCTTGTGTCTCCCCTCTCCCCCAAAAGAAAACATGTTAGTAGTTTGGCAGCAAAAGGGTTTGAACTGTTTTCCCATGTGCTGAAATACAAATTGCTCTTGCCAGGCCCTGACTTAGGATTTGGTAGTAAAATGTGATAGGCTGTGTACTTAGCTGAATACCTTTTCACCTTCCTGAGACAAGAGCTGAGAACAAAGGAAAAGGGAATGAAAGGCAGCTGCACCTGTGTGGAATGTGGATGAGCAGGAGGTTTGGGGGAGAACACAGAGGTGCTTCGAAATGCCTACTTACAGTCCATTATTATTATTATTATTATTATTATTATTATTATTATTATTATTAATTTGATTTCTACCCCGCCTTTCACTCCCGAAGGCACACAAGGCGGCTTACAAACAATTAAAAGGCAATACAAGCCACACTATATACAATTAAAACATATTAAAAACAATATTTAAAACAGTTAAAAATTTAAACAAGCCCCGTGGATTGAAAGATGTAAAAAATACCAGTCTGCCTGTCAACATATAAAAGCTTGTTGAAATAAAAATGTTGCCAAAGAGGGAGCAGTTCTTAATTCTAAGGGGAGGGCGTTCCAAAGTCGGGGGGCCACCACCGAGAAGGCCCTCTTCCTGGCCGCCACCCCTCTCACCTCTCCCGGTGGTGGCACTGTCAAAAGGGCCCCCCCAGAAGACCTAAGAGTACGGGCAGGATTATATGGAAGGAGGCGGTCCCTCAAATACCCCGGCCCCGAGCCGTAAAGGGCTTTAAATGTCAAAACCAGCACCTTGAATCGGGCCCGGAACAGAACCGGCAGCCAGTGTAGTCGCCGAAGCAACGGCTCGACAGAGTCGAATCGATGTGCCCCAGCAACCACCCGAGCCGCCGCATTCTGTACTAGTTGTAATTTCTGGACCATCATCAAAGGCAGCCCCACGTAGAGCGCATTGCAATAATCTAATCTGGATGTCACTAGGGCATGGGTCACTGTGGCCAGGTCCGCACAGCTCAGGTACAGTCGCAGCTGGCGAATCAGCCGAAGCTGAGCAAAGGCTCCCCTGGCCACCGCCACCACCCGGGAGTCCAGGTGCAGCTGTGGATCCAGGAGAAACCCCAAGCTGCGAACCTGCTCCTTCAGAGGGAGTGCAACCCCATTCAGAGCAGGACGATAGTCCAATACCCGAGCTGTGGATTTCCGAACCAAAAGCACCTCTGTCTTATCCGGATTTAATTTCAGCTTGTTCGCCCACATCCAGCCCCCAACCGCCTCCAGACAGCAATCCAGGACCTCAACCGCCTCCTCAGAATCAGGGGGAAAGGAGAGATAAAGTTGGGTGTCATCAGCATATTGATGGCACCCCACTCCAAACCCCCAGATGACCTCTCCCAGCGGTTTCATGTAGATGTTAAATAGCATGGGGGATAAGATGGAACCTTGAGGCACCCCAAACTTAAGAGGTCGGGGTGTCGAACAAGTGTCCCCCAGCACCACCTTCTGGGAATCTGTCAGCCAGGAAGGAGCAGAACCACTGCAGAACAATGCCTCCAAGCCCCAACCCGGCCAGCCGACCCAGAAGAACACCATGGTCGATGGTGTCGAAAGCCACCGAGAGGTCCAGCAGGACTAACAGGGTCGCACTCTCCCTGTCCATTCCCCGGCGAAGGTCATCCACCAAGGCGACCAAGGCAGTCTCCATCCCGAAACCCGGCCTGAAGCCAGATTGGAATGGGTCCAGATAATCTGTTTCCTCCAGAACCCTCTGAAGCTGGGACGCCACCACCCGCTCAATCACCTTGCCCAGAAATGGGATATTCGAGACTGGCCGAAAGTTGTTCAAATTAGTGGGATCCAGGGAGGGTTTCTTCAGGAGGGGGCGAACCATTGCCTGCTTCAAGGGAGGCGGGAGCACCCCCTTCCTCAGGGATAAATTTACCACCCTCCCCGCCCACTCAGCCAGCCCCTCCCAGGCAGCTCTAATTAGCCATGCTGGGCAAGGGTCAAGCGGGCAAGCAGCAGGTCTCACACTCCAGAGAATCCTGTCCACATCCTCAGATTCTACAAGCTGGAAAGAATCCCAAATGGTAGGATAGACAGGTTCCCCGGGGACATCACTAGATATGCCCATCATAGTGCAATGTTTGCAGCAAATGGCAAAAATCATTTTGTTTAATATTATGTGAGCATTTTTTCCCTTGGTCCCTCTTTTCTTTTTACCATCATCATCAGCCTATACAATTTTTTTTCTCTTTCTGGATTTTTTTTTCATATTCCTTGATGGAAAAGAATGGCAGGTAATAGTGTGAAAAAAGTAGTCAAGGGAGGTATGTGTCTATTGCTGTTATGAATAACTGAATTGACTCCATAGACAGAGGACTACTCAGGACCAAACTAAATAAGTTAAACATCGATCAGAGACTACTTTCCCTCATCAGGAAGTTACTGTACATACCTCAACCACATGCCAAGTCAAATGTTCATCTGCAGGAAAATTAACTCCAAAAATTCCTACTAACAAAGGAGTTAAACAGGGATGCATTTTAGCATCTGCACTATTCAATCTTTTCCTTAATGATCTGGCCCCATTTCTAGCAGAAATTGATGGTCATTGTCCCAAGCTTGGCTCTATACAAGTCCCTCTTTTATTATATGTGGATGATGCTGTGATAATATCCCGCTCTCGCGTGGGCCTAAAGCAGCTTCTATCCAGGTGTTTAGAATACTTTGAACAAAACAGTCTTCAATTAAATTGCAATAAATCTAAAATTTTAGTCTTCTCAAAATCCTGGAGCCCCCAAAAATGGGTAATCAAGGGGAACAGCTTAGAACAGCTTAAGCATTATAAATATCTTGGCATTAACTTTCAGTATAATGCATGACTCACCGCAAATCTGCAATTAATTTGGCCAATGCTAGCGCCCTAGCCATCACTCACTTTTTTTATAATAGTGGCAATCAATTTATACCAGCTGTTTTAAAAGTTTTTAACGCTAAGGTCCACTCTCAACTTTTATTTGGTATTCCCGTATGGATTAATTCATTGGACCATTCAGCAGAATGTATTCAATCCAAATTTATACGTAAAATTTTAGGTTTGCCAAATTGCGTTCCTTACGCAGCACTATGTCTTGAAACCAGACAGGCATCAATTGAATCCAGGGCATGTTTGATTACCATAAAATATTGGCTCAAACTTTATTATACCCCTGATCCTAACAGCCTTATTTCCCAATTACTCCGAGACCCATTTCCCTCTAGTTGGTTAGCTTTTATTGAAAAAAAAAATTAGTTCCATGGGTTTATCCGTGGACTCACTTCACATGCTACCCAAATCAGAAATCTTTCAAAAGATTAAACACAGTGTCCTGGATATTGAATTACAAAACCTTCATAGTGCTGCCAATAAATCTTGCTCCCCAGTGAATTTGGTTTCTCCTATAAAGATTGGACATGTAGCACCATATTTTTATTTATTAAAAAGTCCTCAGCAACGCAGGGTGTTTTCTTTAGCAAGATTCAACGTAATGCCTTCTGCAGTATGGTGCGGCAGATTTTTGAAAGTACCCTATGCAGATAGACGTTGTTCTTGTGACCAAAGTAGCATTGAATCACTTGCTCACATTTTTTTATACTGCCCCTTTTATGCTGTAATCCGCATCCAATTTTTAAATTCAATTTTAATAAACAAGTCAGGCTATTCAGACGATGCTAAAGTTGATTTTATGTTGAATGATTCCTTTCCAAACGTAACAGAGAAAGTTGTATCTTTCTTACATTGTGTCATAAAATTGTGTAACAAGGAACTGTAAATTGTTTTGTAGTTATTGTTACTTTTGCTTTAATTATGCCAATAAAGGCTTTTTGATTTGATTTTGATTTGAATAAGAATACTTATGGTATATACTGCTTTTTCAATGGAAATAGTTCACAAAGCAAAGGATTACTTATATAGTAAAATAAATCAATGAATAACTCATGGTAGATGACACTAGATAGATATTATTTAACATGCTTGTAGCACAATCCTATGCTTGTCTAGTCAGAAGTGAGCCTCATTGCCTTTAAATGAGGCTTACTCTCAGAAAAGTGTGCATAGGATTACAGCCTTATAAAGCCACACACAGAGAAAGAGTCCTTGATATAACAAAAGAAATGTTTTACAAAAGAAGATGTTTACAAAGAGGCTTACAATTTTATTTTATTTTAAATCAGCAAACAGCCACTGGGGGAAAAAAACACTGTGCTGAAACAAAATAAGGACAATTAAGAAACCTACAACTTTAAAAATTGCCTCACGAACCTTTTAGAATTCTTTGAATTCTAAAATTTAACAGGCACGTGGGTGTGGATGAACCTGTGGATATCATACTGTATATCTGGATTTTCAGAAGGCACTTGACACAGTTCCCCACCAAAGGCTGCTGAGGAAACTTCACAGTCAGGGAATAAGAGGGCAGGTCCTCTTATGGATTCAGAATTGGTTGAGGGCCAAGAAACAGAGAGTGGGGGTCAATTAAATGGGCAGTTTTCACAATGGAGAGAGGTGAAAAGCAGAGTGCCCCAGGGATCTGTCTTGGGGCTGGTGCTTTTCAACTTGTTCATAAATGACCTGGAGACTGGCATAAGTAGAGAGGTGGTCAAGTTTGCGGATGACACAAAACGTTTCCGGGTGGTGAAGACCTGAAGGGATTGTGAAGAGCTCCAGAAGGACCTCTCCAGGTTGGGGAAATGGGCAGCAAAATGGCAGATGTGTTTCAATGTAGACAAGTGTAAAGTGATGCACATTGGGGCAAAAAATCAAAACTTCACCTATAGGCTAATGGGTTCTGAGCTGTCTGTGGCAGCTCAGGAGAGAGATCTTGGGGTGCTAGTAGACAACTCGATGAAGGTGTCGACCCAGTATGCAGCAGCAATTAAGAATAGAAGGCCAATTCCACGCTTGGCGTAATTAAAAAAGGGGGTTGAGAATAAAACAGCTAATATTATTATATCATTGTACAAATCAATGGTAAGGCCACATCTAGAGTATTGCGTACAGGTCTGGTCACCACAAGGACGTAGTGGAGCTGGAAAAGGTGCAGAAGAGAGCGACAAAAATGATGACGGGGCTGGGGCAGCTCCCTTATGAAGAAAGACTGCAGCGTTTGGGGCTCTTCAGTCTGGAAAAAAGGAGCCTGAGGGGGAACATGATTGAAACATAAAATTATGCACAGGAGGGATAGAGTCAATAAAGAGATGTTCTTTTCCCTCTGTCACAATACCAGAACCAGGGGGCATACCCTGAAGTTGAGTGTTGGGAGAGTTAAAACAGATAAAAGGAAATACTTTTTTACCCAGCGGGTAATTAAGCTATGGAACTCCTTGCCACAGGACCTGGTGATGGCGTCTGGCCTAGATGCCTTTAAAAGGGGACTGGACAGATTGCTGGAGGAAAAATCCATCATGGGCTATAGGCCATGATGGGTTGGGCAACCTCCTTAAGTTAATGGTAGTCTACTTCAGAATGCCAGGTGCAAGAGAGTGGGAGCAGGATACAAGCACCTTGTTGTCTACTGAACTCCCTTAGGCACCTGGTGGGCCACTGTGAGATACAGGAAACTGGACTAGATAGGCCTTTGGCCTGATCCAGTTGGGCTCTTCTTATGTAAAATGTGCTTCTTTTACAGTTAGGAGGACCTGATTGGATGGATAGATCTAGTTAAAGATCTGTGTGGGGAACTCCATCTATATAGCAGGACATCACTGTAGCCCACCCACCCACCCAAAGCAGCTTCTCCCCATTTCTTAGGGCTGTAGCACCTCTTATTGCTGGTTCCTACAAGACTTTTTGTCCTTGGGTATTAATATCCAAGCAGAAAGTACATGAGTAACACATCAAATGGACAGGAAGAGACCATTTGTAATGGACATAGCTTGTGGTGTCAGCAGTGCCCTCCCTGCTGATTCCAGAGCACACAGGGTTAACTCCAGAACTCCTGCTGTCCTCCAGAGCACAGCTGTAGCCTAGGCAGGCTAATGAGGGCTGGTTAGAGGCAGAAGTGCTGAGTCACTCAGCAGGTGCAGATGGGTGTGGCCAACCCATGGCCCTGCCTTAAGAATTAATGCTGCCGAATTGAAGCCAGGGGGCGGGCTTAGCGGCCATGTTTTTGAACTCAAAACAATGCTGATTCCAAGCATTTCAGATTGCTTTGCGCGTACTGTTTAGGACTGAATAGTTTACTCCTGAAGTAAAAACTTACCAAAATAAAAACGTGTATTATTCTCGTAGCCTGCTACGCCGCCTGTGCAAGAGCTGAGCCGCCGGCTTGGAACCGAGGCACACAAAAGGCGTGCGAGCGGCGTTTCTCTAATCTCAGCCCCGGTTTACGCATGGGTTGCTGCCGGCTTACACAACCACCGCAGCTCAGATTGCACTATTTTGACAGACTTATTTTTTGAAATCTACACAAGCAAAAATAAAACGGTCATGCCCCATAAAAAAAAATTCTGTACTCACTGAACGGTAGTTTTATTGAACCGATGTAATGTGAATACATGAATCTTTCCGTGGAAATTGAATCCCATTTTTCGTACAGCGATTTGCACACCCGTATGCAGAACACGCAGGCATGCTTAAAGAGGTTGAAATTAACTTTTACATGCATGCAGGGAGCTTTTAATTCCTGAATTCGCGGCAATCCTCCTCCTTCGCGGCGATGATCTGAGTCAGCCATATTGTGTGACCCATGGCTTAAAGAAAATGATGTCATGCCTTCTCCAGTGTATAAAAGCTCCTTGGGTGTGGCTGATTAACTAGAGTCTGCCTAGCAACAGTCTCTGATAGGCCTGCAGATGTATAAATGTAGAGGCAGGAGCAGCACAGCGATGTGGTAGGAGCAAAGTTTGGTGGAAGTGGAGAGACTGGACTGACAAACCTATATCTGACCCATGTGCATGGACTACTGACTACGAGCTTGGATTCTGATTTGGATTGGCGCATCTTGGACCTGGACTATCTGGCTTGGAACTGACTTTGAGTGGCATGGCTGCTGTGCTTAAAGAGGTAAGGCCCGGTCGTGTTCTCTCCATTACTGCACCAAGGCTGCTTAAAGGGGAAACCAGTCAGCCTAGTGTGGGCATCAGGGCCCTCAGGGAGGCCCAGCAGGAGTTTCTGGCAGAACACCATTATGGTGAACATGAAGAATAACTCAGAGTATATGTGTGCATTTTTCTGCAAAGACATAAATGGCTAGCTTGTATTGCAACTTTAAGATCAAAAGCCAGGAGGAGGTTTTTAAATGAGCCCTATTTCCAAGTGTCAGGATTAATACATAGCCTGCTGGTCACACACTGAATGATTCTTTGGCATTAATGCATGGAATTTGGCTTTCAGGCATGCCTTAAAGACAGATCCATACTGTGTGAATTATTTCAATACATAGTTTAAGAATTTATTTTCTATTATCCTTATAGTCATCTTTATGAGCCAAAGGTATGCTGTGCAATGATTGAGGGATCTGGACCGTAATTTTCATTTCCTTTTATTGAATGGGAAAACCAATTATTTTTCTTCCTCATACAGAATAAAATATCCACTCTGTTGGTCTCAAAAAGCTGCACACTGTCTTAGCATCTTCCAGGATGCCTGCCCACAGCACACAGTCCATTACTTCCGCTTCCCAATAAAATTCATTGCAAATGGAAAAAAGATGGTTGGATGCTTTTGAGATACTTTTCATAATCCACAAATAAGATGATGAATCGTATTTCTCACAAACAACCAAGGGCCCCTGTACATATTGGGTCTCCTCATCTTTAAATTTCTATTTCTGCCAATTTGTAATTTCTAATCGTATATCAAAAAGGTAAGTAGGATGACACAAGAGCACAATTTGCTTTATGTTGGATTCTGTACATACTTTGAGCTCTAATTTTTTTCCTTTAATAAGGAACAAAGTGATATAGAGAACAGCAAGGGCAAACTTGGTGGACTGCCCCCCCAGTACACCTCTCTGACCCCCCCCCCCCAAGAAACTGAGCCCTGCCATGAAAAGCAGAGCATGCAGCTTGGACAAACACAAAACCACGGCTTGTGCCAAACCGGCTAAAAAGCCCAGGCAGCTGTGTCAGGAAGGTTCTGCCTCTGGGTCAAGAAAAAAACTCTGATCAGCTGGATGAAAGACTTAAGAGTTTCTAAAAGGGGACCACACAGTTTATGCCAAAAGCATAAATATAAGTGCAGAGAAAGAAGGATTTTTGGAACGTGCAAGGGGGGGGAAGGTGTTGAAAAGTTTCAGAGAAAGTTTAGGGACTGTACCTGCCATTATCTTATGTACCTATTTTCAATCTTATCACCACTACAGTACACCAGGATTTGGTGAGGGCCAGGGCCGCCAAGAGGATTATTAAGTGCTGGAACACAAGACTAATATGGGCCCCCTCACCTACACCTCTCTCTTTCTAGTTCTCGCCAAGCCAGATAGCACTGCCTATGACTATTGCTTCTCTCATGTTCTGGGATGCGAATACATAATTTTTGCCACTTTCTAGCTGCTGACCATCCTTTTGTTGATGCAAGCAGAGACTTAGATGCTGAGCTAATGCTGCAACAAATCTTGTTCCAAAATAATCGACAAGGAAGGCAAAATAATGCTTGTTTAACTTCACTCCAGACAAGCCAATCTCGGTCATGTTTTTCACCATTTAAACTTCAAAATGTTAGAATACTTCTGGGAAAAACCTGGTTATCTATATCTTTGGGAAATGTTTTAGGCAAGCCAGTATGACCTTTAATAACATAGTTTGCTATATCCAATTGAGAAGGCACCTCTGTTATAAGAAGTCCAATATCAATTCCAGTATTTGACCTACTGTTCTCTTCACTATGTCTGCCATGCCCAGATTCTGCAGACCAGGGGTCAGGGGACTTTTTTACCTTTTACCCCAAAATATATTTAGATACGCCGACACTACCCCCTTGATTTGATTTTTAATACAGGTACTTACTAAAACTATCAGTGAAAGATAGGTTCCTCTCAGGAGATGCACTGTCCTGTCTCTCTCAATGGCGCAGCAACTAGTCGACTCTACTGAAGAAGCGGGCGGACTTGGAGGCGGGGCCCGGGGCATCACACAGGGAAGCGTGTTATACACAAGGGCCTGACGCACTGCACTGCGTCAAGTCCTTGTACACTACGCTACTGTAACACACACAGCCGGGTATGCATATAGAACAGTGATGGCGAACCTTTTGGGCTTGGTGTGTCAGAAATTTGGAAAATTCGTAACTCAGCTCTGCTGGTGTGTCCACACACACACACACACCCCCGCCAGAACAAAAGAAAAAAATTACATATTGGAACCCATTGCTTTTTATTTGATTAATTAATGAGCTTAATTAATGCATGAGGCTTCTGTAGTACGAAGACACTGCGGGGGGGTTAAGCCCAATTTATTTAATATTGTAACAAATCTGCAGTTTCTCGGTGGAATTACTTGGGGGTGGGCTCAGCCCTTATTTCATTTGTACTGTAAGCTGCCAGCCACAAACATCCCTCTGTAAAGCATGTATTATTTCCTGCCCTTTAAAATTCTGCCCTTTAAAATCTGTTGCTGCAGATCAGAACGCTAGGAACGTCGCGTGCAACAAAGCCTTGTCCTCGGCTCCCTGGTCTCAGACAGCGCTGTGCCTCATCCTCTATACTTGATCCTCCTTCTCCTTTTGTGCTCGCTTAAAAACCTGGACAGAAGCCTTTACTCACCGGTTCAATGGCCAGACCCCCGCCTCCAACCAGCCACCCCATCCCACGAGTGCACAATGTAGCGAGGCAGCCGAAGGCCCCGCTAAATTCTCAGACTGCTTCCTCATTGGCTACCCAATTAGCGTGGCTTAGCTGATCAGAGTGCGGAGACACGCTGCAGGGCTTGTCGCTTGAGTTTAAAGAGAGACGTGGGCGTGTGGAGGAACAAGTCTTTGCAGGGAATCGCTTAGATTCATATGCATGTCCAGCTGTGCCTCAGCAGCACGACCATCCATTACCCCCAGGAATTTCATTTTTACCCCATTTGGGGTAATTTACCCCTGTTCCCTGACCTCTGCTGTAGACAGTGAAGTACTCTCATCACTAACATTCAATTGTTTCTCTAAATCTTTAAATTGAGAATTTACTTGATCTGATGTTTCTTGAAAATCCAAACTGGCCTCATGAGATTCTGACCTTTGTTTAAGTTCTGCACTTGTCTCACATTCTTCTTAATTTAAAGTTTCATTTTGGTTAGTTTTGCTTGTTTTGCATTTAACGCCAAACTGAAAAAGCATTTGTCACCCCTTTTTATTAATCTCACCACGTTTCTGTTTTTCCTTGCATTTTTGAGCTCCAGATTTTTGAGATGACATTTCATAACCGTTCATAAACTAAAATGAAATATAAAATTTATTCATAAACGAAATGAAACTAAACTTTTACAGGCTCCATCCAAGGCAACGCTGATACAGTAAAGCAGGGGTTCTAAAATTATGGGTCCAGGACCCATCGGTAGGTAGTGGCCTAATTTGGTGGTTTGCAAAACATACAGGGCTGAATAGGCCATGTGCATCAAGGGGTAAACAAGCTGCTACTGGAGAGGAGCATTATTGCCCAACCAATATTATAGCCACACCCTGTGGCATTTATAATCAGGCAGCAGCCTCTAAGGATTCTACACAGTTTGAAAACTATTGAAACAGTAAAACAACTAAAACATTCAGAATCCCGTCAATCCAGCACCTAAAAAGGGGCCAGGTGATTAGGATCAACTTTGTGCCTGGAAAAAACCTTACTGGGAAAGATGCCAAGAGAGCCCATAAAAAGGGGGGGGGTGACAGCTAACATGAAAGCACCTCCCCATGGAACAGAAATCTGCGTGGAAGACTTAACAAACCCAAATTGGTGCCAACCTAGGAAGATATTGAGTCCTAAAGCAGGACCTCTGAAAAAATTCCTCCAAGACCCTCCTGACTGAGTCCAAGGTTATGGAACTGCATCCTCACAGGAGTGTGATCTATATTCTCTATGAATGTGAGCCTGCAGGTGTCAGGTCATACATGCACCACCACTGGGTGCACACCATGCAATAATTGAATACACCCCTTACAGTGACTGCAATAGAGGAGATTACTGGATACTTTGATTGGAATAATCATAGTTGACCCTATACCCACTAATGATGAACCACTGATGGAAAGTTAGAAGCATTAGGGATGCCTTAAAAGAGATGCCTCTGGCACAGGATTGGCTTGGGACCAAAAGTTTCAAAGCTGTCACTGCATCAAGGCACTGCATCTATAGCTTGTGAGAGCCCTTTACTCCTGCTTGCAACCAGCAATGCTACTGGGTAGTAAAGTGAGGTGCCGATACCTCTGCTATCTGGGCAAAAGGCCCCCTGAAGTGTTCTAGTCAGCAGCGGGTGAGCAACTGTCCCTCTTCACCCCAGCACCATGTATTTCTAGTGGCTGTTGCTGGTCTGCATTTTTTATATATAGTGAATTATATTTAACAATATTAACTATATAATTAATTAATTAAATAACTATAACTAACATTTAACTACATTATTGTTGTTTGTAAACTGCTTTGTGGCCATTTGTTTAGAGATGTTTATTTCTGGTGCATACAATAGGCTCATAGCCTGAAACCTACTGAGCCAAATGGGCTTGACACTGAACCATTTCCAAACTTCTGCCCACAGAAACACTGCTTCCAAGAAGACTTCCTAAATGTAAAATTAGGTAATGCCATATAGCACCAATTAGGTTTAGTCAGACCCCTTGAATTACCGTAAAGGTACAACAGTGAAAACAAACAGCAAAATCCCATGGGCACCACATGGACTTTAAATCATGCCCTTTACTGGGACAACCAAAATTGACTGGCCTACAATACTAATAGAAAAAAATTCCAAAGGGAAGCTTAAAATAACAAGTAACACCACTGGTGGTGTCCCAGAGCACTTAGGTTGGGCCGCAGCAGCACCAACTAGCTAATTTATCACTCTGCAATTCAATTTATCAAGTTGCACATTTAGCCTGCAAACCTATACACACACCCCAGGCGTAAGGCCCACTGGAAACAATGGGGGCCACTCCTGAGCAGACATGCACAGGCATACAAACAGCCTGCAATCCTATACACATAGCCTTTACTGTGCATGCTTGCTCAATCTGCAAACTTATACACACAACCCAGGCGTAAGGCCCACTGGAAACAATGGGGGCCACTCCTGAGCAGACATGCACAGGCATACAAACAGTCTGCAAACCTATGCACGTAGCCTTTTTACTGTGCATGCTTGCTCAATCGGCAAACCAATACACGCACCCCAGGCGTTTAGGCCCACTGGAAACAATGGAGCCCACTCCTGAGCAGACATACCCAGGATATTGCTGAATCTGGATGGAAGCTCTTCCCAGGTGAAAGTTGAAGGGCAGGAAATGTAGTCCTTGCTACCCTTCTTATCAGTTAATGCTGCTTCTCCCAAAAGGCAGAAGGAAGACAAGAAGAAAGAAAGGCTCCCTCATGGACAAGCTCCCACATGGTCGCAGATCAGGCTGAACTGATATGAGCTCATCAGAAAGAAGCATGCAGACCAGAGCTCAGCTCCCGCCTCCCCCAGCTCTGCAGCCAATGGGGATGCAAGCTCCAGCATGGCTGCCTGAGGTGGGGCGGGGGCAATTGGGTGTTACTGCTGATAGCACAAAATGCTTTTCTTTTTAAAAATTTGGTTTTGTAATTTTTTTAAATAAATTTTCCCCTTCATGGGCCCCCTTTGAGCTCCATGGGCCCCGGAACAATGTACTGGCTGCACACACCCCTCTCCTCAGGCCTCGTAAGGGCTACTCAGATGCAGACTCCCTTCCTGCCACCTTAGAATGGCCTTTGTCAAGATGATTGGGTCAGGAGGAAGGTGGAGAGGGGAAGGTTCCAACTCTTAAGGTTTGCATCTTCCTGTGCAAGCACTTACCACATTGATAACCGACTGTTGTTTGCCACCCCGTCAAATGTATCAAGCACTCGGTGGCTAGATTTTTAAACAGTCTTCTGGTTTAAATGTCTCCTTTCTACTTTTGTGTAAACACCTCCTTCCTGCTTAAATGTGCCAACCCTATTATCTTCACTTAATATTGGTATCATTGTTACTACTGAATGTACCTGTGTTTGCATCTGACTACTCTTTGTAATCACCCCTCCTTCCCTTCCCTGACCCTTGGTTGGGGTCACACAGGAGGAGAGGAGCAGCAGCAGCAGCAGCAGCAGCTAAGGAAGACCACCAGTCAAATGTCCTACATCGCCAAGATTGCCAATAGCAGATTGCCAACCTATCAAAAGTGTTTCATTTGTTGTTGCCTTTTTTACATTTGCATGTTCAACTGTATAACTGATCAAACCTAAATGTACAATTACGCAAGTCAGTCCTTCGGGACTGTGCGTTTTACTGCTTGTGTCACTTTAAAGTTTCTCTTGGACCATCTTTACCATCAAAATCCAGCGCTTGTCTCTGTCATCTTAGGTTTTTGACATCCTTTTAGCCATCTTTCAGCTAGGAATTTTCCATGAGGTTTTTCTCTCCAAGTTGCACGCCGAGTGGGGACTCTCAGCCAGGGGACCTCTCAAGGTCATCCATAAGGAGCCCGACAACAACACAATAACAAAAGTAGCAATATATATAAACTATAATAATAAAAGAAAAGGGGGAACCAAGACCACACACATATAGATACACACACCCATGGAGGGAGGGAGGGAGAGAGACTAATTAGCTGGCACAGAGGCAAGGACCTGTGTGTGTGTGTGTGTGTGTGTGTGTGTGTGTGTGTGTGTGTGTGT
>JAJKFI010000089.1:141640-174829 GCA_029204185.1 Lerista edwardsae
CACACACACACACACACACACACACACACACACACACACACACACACACAAGCTAACACCACCAGTGCCCCTGTGCAGTCAGGCCTATGTCTGGTTTGGTCTCTAGGCGTCTCTCCAATATGATCACCCAAGCTGTCAAGTAGTGATGGCCCAGTGCAAGAAGAAAGGGATTGGGGGCTATTGAATGGACCCCTATCACATCCAAGTGAGAATAGCAGAAAAAGGTGGGAGAAGGCAGCTTTTCAATAGCAACGCCAGGACGGATGCTGGCTAAAGTTCACTAGTTCTTTGATCAAAGGCTGTCACCTAATTGAGGTATGGCTATACTGCACACAGCTCTTATTTCATCTTGCTTCACCGGCCTGGGATGCCATCTGGATAGTTCAATTCCTTCTCTCAGAAAGTGGCTCCCCTTGGTTGGTCAAGCTGATTTGCCCACTGGTCCTGGCACTGGCTCTGATGTCAATTTTAGGTCATGGAGAAAGAGCATATTTTCCCTATAACAACAGTCCCTTCAATTACTCTCATATTGTTCTTAAATTTCACTTAGTATTCAAATCAGAGTTTTTTTCTATGCCGCTTGCACTGTTTTTAGGGGACTCTAAATACTATGTATCTATACCCTTCATTGATTATGCTAAAGCCTTTGATTGTGTGGATCACAACAAACTGTGGCAAGTTCTTGAAGAGATGGGAGTTCCAGACCACCTGATCTGCCTTCTGAGAAATCTTTATGCGGGTCAGGAAGCAACAGTTAGAACTGGACATGGAACAACCGACTGGTTTAAAATTGGGAAAGGAGTACGACAAGGCTGTATATTGTCACCCTGCTTATTTAACTTATACGCAGAGTACATCATGAGGAAGGCAGGGCTGGATGACTCACAAGCTGGAATCAAGATTGCTGGGAGAAACATCAACAACCTCAGATATGCAGACGATACCACTCTACTGGCAGAAAGTGAGGAAGACCTAAAGAACCTTTTGATGAGGGTGAAAGAGGAAAGTGCCAAAATTGGTTTGAAGCTCAACATTAAAAAGACTAAGATCATGGCAACCACTCCCATCACTTCCTGGCAAATAGAAGGGGAAGAAATGGAAGCAGTGACAGACTTTATTTTCCTGGGCTCCAAGATCACTGCAGATGGTGACTGCAGCCATGAAATTAAAAGACGTTTACTTCTTGGGAAGAAAGCTATGGTGAACCTAGATAGCTTAATCAAAAGCCGAGACATCACCCTGCCAACAAAGGTTCGCATAGTCAAAGCGATGGTTTTCCCAGTAGCCATGTATGGCTGTGAGAGCTGGACCATAAGAAAGGCAGAGCGTCGAAGAATCGATGCTTTTGAATTATGGTGTTGGAGAAGACTCTTGAGAGTCCCCTGGACTGCAAAGAGATCCAATTGGTCAATTCTCCAGGAAGTCAAGCCTGATTGCTCCCTGGAAGGACAAATGCTGAAGCTGAAGCTCCAATACTTTGGCCACCTGATGAGAAGAGAGGACTCTTTAGAAAAGTCCCTCATGCTGGGAAAGATTGAAGGCAAAAGGAGAAGGGGGCGACAGAGGATGAGATGGTTAGATAGTGTCACCGAAGCAATGAATATGAAATTGGGCGAACTCAGGAAGCTAGTGGAGGACAGGGAGGCCTGGCGTGCTGTGGTCCATGGGGTCGCGAAGAGTCGGACACGACTTAGCAACTGAACAACAACAATACCCTTCTGAATTGTACTGTTCATTAGCTTCTTGGAGACCGGTCTGAGATCTTACCATATGGTCTATCTTAAGTAGTAGCTTCTTAATCTTCCCCTAGATCTTTGTCTACCCGCCTGATTAAGCAGAAATTCTCTTGCACACACGTGCAGATGCAATCCTTTCAGAACTTTTCCAGTCTCTGCAAGGCAGAATCCACATGGAACCTGAATGAGGGTGCAATCCTAACCAATTTTCCAGTATTGACACAGCAGTGCCAATGGGACATGCTCTGCATCCTGCACTGGAGTAGTAGTCACAGAGGCCTCCTCAAGGTAAGGGAATGTTTGTTCCCTTACCTAGGAGCTGCATTGCCCTTACCCCAGTGCTGGAAAATTAGGATTATGCCCTCAGTATAATGGAGACCATTACTAGGACAGTTTCCGACAAGCTGCCAAAAGCATATGATGATTTTTTCTTATAAGCCACATTGGGGACATGTGTAGGATGGGGACATTGGGGACATTGCAAAAGAAAAGAAAAGGCTGGGCGAGAAACAGGTCTGAATCTCTAATGCATGCTTTTTTTCTGTGGACTGTAATTTAGGAAACAGTGTCATAGCCAGCATCACATCCTGCTCAGAGAGGCATGTTTCCATTTACAGGCAGTCTGAAGAATTTGAGGCCACCTGAAACATATTTTACAGGTTACAAAAATCTTAAAAAGGTAAAGGTTTCCCCACAACTGAATGGTCTAGTCGTGACCGACTGTAGGGGGCAGTGCTCATCTCCGTTTCAAAGCCTGTAGAGCTGGCGTTTTGTCCAAGGACAAGCTTCCGTGGTCATGTGGCCGGCATGACTCTACACCGTAGCACACGGAACACCATTCCCTTCCCACCGAAGTGGTCCCTATTTATCTACTTGCATTTTAGGTGCTTTCAAACTAGGTTGGCAGGAGCTGGGACAAGCAACGGGAGCTCACTCCGTCGCGCAGTCTTGAACTCCCAACCTTGGGGTCGAAAGTCCAGCAACAGCGGATTAACTCGCTGCGCCATCGCATCTCACAAAATCTTACATGCAAGTAATTTGTAAATAGGTCAACCTCATAGAAAATGACAAACTGTGTGTTTCAAAAAGCTGCTGCCAGGTGTGCCTCCCTGTGCGGGTTCATGCAATTAAAAAAAAAAGTCTACACTCCTTACATGTGGCAATCTGGCAGGCGCATTCCTTCCTACCTGATTGGTTGTCATCCACCTAGGAATCTAGTCATAAATCAAGCTGTGAAGATGCCCTGAAGCATAGAGTTCAGGGATCCAAATGCAAAGAAGACATCAATAGCAGGAAAAAAAAATGAAAATATAAATATTAGAGCTGGCACCCAGCCATGGAATAGATGTGTTTTCCAAAGCCACAGCCGATCCCAGCAACCCAAAACAATAATAGAAGCTGTGAGATACACAGTGAGTGCGAACATACATCAAGGGAATGACATGTGCACACAAGCAGGCAAACCCATAACTCCATTATATGACTGTCACAGCTCACTGAGTGTCAATTCCGAAAAGCATTTGTGTGTCAGCCATGGTCAGCTGCCCTTTTCATCTTTTTTTCAGAAAGGTTGATCAAATGGCCCCTTGACCGGTCTTTGTGTTCTTCCCCATCAACAAAGTGTATGCTCTCTCTCTCTCTCTCTCTCTCTCTCTCTCTCCCCACACACACACACACACACACACACACACACACACACACACACACAGAGAGAGAGAGAGAGAGAGAGAGAGAGAGAGAGAGAGAGAGAGAGAGAGAGAGAGAGAATTCCTTTAACCATCTCATCCTGCATGCAGCCCATATGCTTATGCTCATGAGCAAGTGAATTTAGTTCCCAGGTTGATGCTTATGCACCTATTCTCAGGAGGCTTCTAACCACTGGTCTCCATCTCACTGAAGTCTGGAGGAAGTACGATTATTCTCCAAACACAATACTTTTGATCTGATTGTCGTTCAATCCCTACCATCACTTTGACTTCTTGTGATGTATTGCTTGACTCTACTTCTAATGAGATTGGTGATGCCATTCCATGATATCTGATTCCATTATAGTATTTTATGCATCCTACAAAAAAAATAAAAAATGCAGCAACCTAAGGCTGCAATCCTATCCACACGTACCTGGGAGTAAACCCCATTGACTATAATGGGACTTACTTCTGAGAAGGCAGGCATAGAATTGGTCTCTCAATTATCATCGCAGGGAGCTGTTGGTTTGGCTCTTCCAAAAATATATCCAGACCTTAAGCGGCAGCACCGAAAGAGGATATTTTGAGTGTCTCCTCCCATATTAATTTCTCCACAGTGTGCCTTCATCTGGATCCCCATTCACAGAAGCCCAGGGCTGGCTCAAGGAGTGGCAGGGCCCAATGCAGGGCTTTTCCTTTGAGGCCCTCCACCCTCCCCACAGGGCCCCCCACTCAGCAGGAGGAGTGCTTGTGGTGCCATGAGTGCGGCATCTGAACATAGTTGTGGTGACATGATAACGTCACCACCAACTGCTTTCAGGAGGCCCATTCGGGCCATTCAGAGGCAGGGGCAGGTGGGAGCGCCCAAGGGAAAGTTGCTGTGCTCACCTCACTGACTTACAGCCCATAGAGATCCCGGCTGCAGCACCAGGTGATATGTTTGCTGCACTGGTGCGGGGGCCCCCCAAAGCACAGGGCCCAATGTGTAGGGTTACCAGATACAAACTGGGACAGAGCGCCTATACCTTTAACCATTTCATGGAAGAGTGAATTTGAGCAGGGGCAGCTCTTGAAACCCTTCCATTATGAGCTGCACCTGCCCAAATTCTCTCTTCTATACAATGGTTAAAGGTATAGGCGCTCTGTCCCAGTTTGTATCTGGTAACCCTACCAATGTGATGACCTGGGTCACATTGGCTTTAGGCCAACCCTATAGAGGCCAGATGGAAATCTATCAGGTGTAGCACATGGGTAATCCAAGACTGTTTTTCCAAGTTGATGATCTGATCTGTGTGGAATACACTGGACTTCATTTTGGAGTAAAATGCATGAAAGGGCTGTAAGACTCCATGTATGTGCAATGAGAAGAGAGAAGAAGGAACCAACCTTTCTCTTTGGCCACCTGTGGGCTGTCCTCAAGGAGTCCATCTATCAACCTTTCTTCATCTTTGGCATTGTATGGTCCTTAGCATCTTATCAGTCTAATTCACAGCCCACTGGGATGACCTGTAATTACTGTACTGTAAATAATGCCAAACAGTTGCCACTAGCAGGCCTAATGGAAGCTCAATTTCAGGACTGTATGATATAAACATAAGGAAAGGGATGGGGTTGTTACCATAACATATGCAGTAGTTGTGTGGGTTCCAGAAAGCCTGGCTTGTCACTGCTAATAAGAACTGTGTGTGGATTTAAGTGACATAAGATATGCACTGACATTGGTGTAGTGGGTTCATTAAGTTGGCTTTTCATTCTCTGATCATCTGGGAGACACCACATGTCCCAGGGAAGCACTTTTGAGCACTGCAGAACCTGATAATTCTGAAGAAACTGTCCTTACACCGTGGAAATTACCTAGGGCTTCCAGTTGTTACCAATGCTGCCACCACATTTTATCTAGCGACTGAGAAGGCAGAAAGATTGACGTGCTTGTCAACAGAACGAAAGGATTTTCTCTGAAAACCAATCTCCAGAGATGGTTCTCACATTGGCATTGCGAGTGATGAATTATGGGTAATTTCAAGACTGCAGAGAAGCAATAAAATAGAGGGGGAAAGATGCCTTTTAAGAGGAAACCTATAGTACTTGTGCAACACTTGCTTCTGGTGGGCCTGTTACTGACAGACAAGGGACTTCAGGACTCGTGCCATTAATCAAATAATTGATGCACCTACACTGATGGTCCAGTTCTATACCTAACTTCTGCTAGTGGCACTCCTCTTCCGCTCGTGCTGACCACTGTAAAGGCTGGATTGTAAAGGCAGGATTGCAGCTGGTTTGTAAACATTTCCTTTCTCAATGAAATATTAGACGTGCCACACGCAAATATACCAAGAGAAACAAATGCATATAAAATCAATTTGCATCGAGTATGAAATCAGTACAAAATGTGTATGAAATTTATAATGTACCTAAAAAGCTCTTGGGTTCCTTTGATAGTATTGACAACATGCATAAACCTCATATTTGCTATAATTAGATAATTAACTGTTATTCTACCCATTATACCCTTCCCTCAAGATAGCCTTCTACATGTCCCAGTAATTCTGCTTTTATTGCTGTTATCCAGTAAAAATCAGATACATGGCTAACTAATACTTTATTTATTTATTTATTTATTTATTTATTTATTTATTTGAAGGATTTATACCCTGCCTTTCCCATGCCGAAGCAAATGCCCAAGGCGGCTTACATGAGCAGGCTAATCTAAACCACCATTTTTTTCAATGGGGTTTTGACAAATCTACAGTATTCTTGTGATCCGCCAATCTTCAGGCCCAGATGTTGCCTTCACAGTGTGGTTCTCTCCTTTGGCTGCATGCCATCAAGCCTCAGCAGGCAATTAGTAGCCAATACATGGCTAACTAATACAGGCGTGCTCCGGTATTCACTGATTCAGTATCCACGGTTTCAGGTATCCATGGATACAATGGATAGGGGAACATTAAACAAATCCCATTTTTAACCTTGCTGCAGCAAAACCACAGATGTTCCCTGTCTTTAAAAAGGCACCCTCAGTATTCACGGTTTCAGGTATCCATGGGGAGATCTAAATGGAACAGCAGCGGATACCAGGGCATGCCTGTATTGATTAACAAATCAGAACATTTTTTCATTATTGATTTTTTTTTACTATGGATTATTTCCATGGATTTTTTTTTCAAATGATGCCTGCAAATATTGCCTCTGGAAAGGGCACAGTAGCCTAATCCTATTGGGTTCCTGTGTCACCAGAACTCATGTTCTGGCAATTCAGTGTACTTTACTGCCGTCGCAAAATGTGACCTGCCATAGAGGGCAGCCTGGCTGCCACCCCTATCGACAAGCAGCTTCACATGTATAAGGGGGACCACTGAGAAAACCACAGTGCCAGTAAGTTGCTGTGGAGAGTGTGACATAGGCAGGGGCTGAGCTGTGGGTGGAGGGTGGGAGTAATGGAGAGGAAAGGGAAGTAATGTGGCAGAGACTGGGGAAAAAGGGGTGGATTGGCAGCAGCAGCTCTGCCAATATCCTACCTGCCTTCCTGGCTTTAATCCCCCATCCCAGATCCACTTGGATGTGCACCAGCAAAATAGCTGACACAGATCCAAGTAAACCCATCAGGACAGCAGAGGCTCGCCCCAGAGCAAGGGAACAAATGTTCTCTTACCTTGAGGAGGCCTCTGGGATCTGAACCCCCACACAGCAGGGTGCCCTGTTGGTGCTGCCGCATTGGTGCTAGGTGGGATTGGGCTGCCATGTAGGGTGAAGTGCTTTGAGTGCTTAGGAAAAGCACTTTAGAATGTCTGGGCAGTGTGGTGTAGTGTACAGAGTCATTGGACCTGGACTGGAGGCACATGGGTTTAAATCCCTGCTTAGCCAAGGATCTTACTGAGTGGCTCTCAGTCTACCATTCTTGAAATATCTTACTTATGTCATAGGGTTGTTGGCTGAGAATAGAATGGGATATTCCCTTCTACAATGCCTAGAGCTTTTGGAGGAAGGACAGGATATACATCCATGAATGTTCATGCTTCTCAAGTGTTTTGCTTCCTCTGTGGCCCTTCTCCAAAAGGCAGTGAAGTCTCCCTCCAAGACATTTATTCCCATAGTTGGTTCCATGAAATGTTGGCATCTCAGTTGCCCCTATCTAGTTTGCCTGTATGGTCGTGCCAAACACAGGGCAGTGCTCAATACACTTGTTCCACAAGTACAATGGAGCTTCATGAAAGTCCTCCACCCAGTTTTGCTAAAGATACCTTTGCTTCATCTCAGAATCTATTTGTTTTTGTCTGTATTTTTGTCCAGAATATTTGCTGCAGCAAGGGGAAAAAAGAGGAGTCATACACTGATTGTACCTGCCCTCTCACAATTTCTGGCGTCACAAAGTTTGGAAGAAGATGCCATGGTGGAGCACAACCTCTTACAGCCAGGCCTCCTTTCACCCTGGAACTTTGCCCCCAGACCCATGATGGTGCCATCAACCATGGCACCTCAATCACTTGAGGAATCATAGAATCCAGTGAGGTGCAGTGTGGGGATGGAAGGTGAGGCAGTGACGCCTTACCAGGGTTTGATGAAAAGCACTGCCGAAGCTGTGGGTGCACAAAGACTCACAATCCACACACTCCAGCTGGTGTTCAAAGTGCAAGGGTTGTATTTGCAGACTCACAGCTTCGGTGGCAGTGGCATTGCTTTTCATAGAACCCCCGCGGTGCGACACTGCCTCACCTTCCGCCACCACACTGCATGCCACAGAATCAGCTGGAATCAGTTTCCACATTCCCTAGAAATAGACAGACAATTACTTGCCCTACTACATTTTTATGCTACATGTCCTTGAAAGAGTTGAGGGTGGAATTCATGGCTGTTCTCAGCCCATTTTGTTGCACAACAGCCCTGTGAGGTCTGTTAGGCTGAAAGAAGTTACCTTGCCTATAGTGGAGGCTTGAACCTGGCTTCATCCAACCCTCTATCCAACTTTCCAGTACCGGTACAGCTGTTCCAACAGAACGCGCACTGCATCCTGAGGTGGGGAGGCAGTAATGGAGGCCTGTTCTAGGTAAGGGAATGTTTGTTCCCTTACCTTGGGGCTGCATTGGTGCTAAAAGGTTGGATAGGATTGGCCCTATGTTACACTGAGCCTGCAATCCTATCTACACTTACCTAGGAGTAGCCTCCGTTGGCTAACATGAGAATTATTTCTGAGTAGACACGCACAGCCTTGGACTCAGATTCTCTTACATTATATTCAACAAAGCTCTGGAAGATGACTCAGTAGGAAAGGGTTTGAGCCTAGTGCATACCAGAGCCTATATTTATGGGATAAAGGCTGCAATCCTATGCCTGTTTACCTGGGAGAAGGTCCCACTGGATTCAATAGGGCTTATTTCTGAGTAGACATGCATAGTGGTGTGCTGTAAACAGTATAACTTGAAAAGCTTTAATAGTAAAGGTAGTTGCTAACTGGTAATCCTCCATTAGTACTTGAAAAAGCTTAAGGCACAAGTATAGATTGAGTACTGGTGGAAAATTAAGCAGAATGTTCCTTGAAGAACACAGTTCATTTTGCACATTGCAAGACACACCAGTAGCGAATGTTGAGCTACACTACTAGCAGTGATTGCTGGCAGGAGATATGGGGAGTGGTTAATGCAGTAACACATAACAGTAGACATTTTGCAAAGCCCTAGCTCAAGATACGACTCCCATGCAGTCCCATGCAGGATGGGTTCTGATAGCTGATCAAGCATGGAACGTTTTATGTTGACTTAAGGGAGAGAAATTAGATTCCACTGGAAACGAAGCCTTGCATGTTGAGAGGCCTTGTTTTCTGTTCTGCGTGTATTTACTATTGTGGAACACCTTTCAGTTATGTTTTGTGTATCCCTTCCCTGTATTTTTCGAGGTGAGGATTATTCCCCTTTAAAAAAAAAAATCATTCTTCCTATTAAAACTTCTTCTGGGACTGCCTGGCCTACTTTAGGCTAAAAATAGCTGCTGCTGCTGCTGCTGTTTCTTCATTCAAGTGACATAAAGGCCACCCACACTCAGAAAGAGCCTGTTCCTTCACTGCCTTTCCTTGAAATGGCAATCAAGTGAACAGTCTCCGAGGCCACTGGGACTGAGACATCTTCCTTCTACTTCCACTTCACTTCTGCTGCGTGGGCGGTTGTTGCTGTTGTCATCCTTGTTTTTCCTTTAACACAATTGGAATTGACAGAAGGTGTTGAACCTTCTGCAAAAGGAGAGATGTATAAAAGGAAGCAGGAGGTACAAATAAGACAATTGCAGGGCTGTAGACCTGGAGGGTAGAGGGAGGAGAGTTGTCAACTTTTGATTTCAAAAAGATTGCCTTCCTGGCCTCGGCCCCCCCCCCCCCGCCCCAATCTCAAGAACATGTGAGAACCTGTTGAGACGTGGAAACTGAGGGTGCAATCCTAACCTGGAGTTAGGCTGGCACAGTTAGGCCAGCGAAGTTTGGCTGGCACAAGGACCACCAAATGCATAAAGTGCATTTGGAGCACTCTTGGAGCCAAGGAGGACGGTGCACGTCTTGTATGCTGGCCTCGCTGACTTCAAGAATGGTCCAAACGTATTTTGCAATGGCCCTTGTGCTGGCCAAACTTTGCTGGCTAACTGTGCCTGCCTCACACCAGGTTAGGATTGCACCCTGAGAATGGTCAAGACCCCACTGCTTATCTCAGTGAAGTTTGGAGACTGGGAAAGTCACTACCAGGTGAGATTTGCTGGAGGCCACCCTCCCAGAAGGAGCCCTCCTTTCAAGAAGTTGCAGGAATGATCACACAATCTCCAACCTAGCTCATCCATCACCCCAGGGCTGTCTTGGCAGTGACAGGATCACATCAGAGGACAGAACAAAAAATGTAGTGCAGCAGGGAAGGGTGGTTTATCAACACCTAGGTGCCTTACGGTTGATGTGTACTCATTTTGTAAAGACAGCTCCTTAGTGGTTTTCCCTCCTTACCTCCTGACCTCCTTTAGGCTCAAAATAGCTGTGGCTGTTGTTTTCGTGTAAGTGACATAAAGACCACCCACTTTGACCACCCACAGTTAGAAAGAGCCTGTTTCTTTGTCCTTGAAACGGCAGTCAATTGAGCAGTCCCCAAGGCCAGTGGGACCAGGCATCTTCCTTGTACATCTCGCCTTGTTCCATCTGGCTTGGAAACTGGTTCCTGCTGCACTGATCTCCTGCCCGTGTGTCATCCAGTCCTGGGGAAGCTCTGGAAGCCCTGACCAGGTGTCTGGAAGCAGACACAGGACGGATGTAACCAAACAAGTTGAAATTAGATAAGGACAGGTCAATGGTGCTATTAAGGAATGAGGAGAGCTGCTTGTCAGGTGATGGATTGTCAATCTGCTCAGGGTGGGGTTGCACTCCCCTTGCATGACCAGATTTGCAGTTTAGGATGCTCTTGGATTCAATTTTGCTCCTGGGTGCCCAGGTAGCAGCTATAGCCTGGAGTGTCTTTTGTCAGAAGATGAACTTCTCACAGCACAATCTTATGCGTGTCTACTCAGAAGGAAGTCCCATTATGTTCAATAGGGTTTACTGCCATGACACTATGTATAGGATTGCAATCTTAGTCAGATCAGTAAAAATCCTGTCCAGTTGGAACCACTGAGCCATGTGTTTGAAAACCTCTTCCCTTCAGGGATACCCTGATAATGAGGGGAGGGTGCAGGATTTTGGTTGACTAGAAAATAGATAAGGGCATTCCGTCATGGAATTTAGGGTGGGGTACATGGGATTCCCAGGTGCTCATCTACCCAGGCACTGACCAGGGGTGTAGCTAAAGAAGTGCAGAGGGGTGCAATTGCACTGGGCAACAAGCTGAGATTGACACTAGTGGCCAAAATGGTTATGTATGAATAATAAAGGTAAAGATAAATAAAGATGAATAATACCATCATGTTATATATCATTGGAAAGGTAATTTAATGCAGAATGAAATGAAACAAACCAGAGTGCAATATCTTTACTCTATCAAAAGTTATGGCCAAAAAATAAAATAAAATAAAAATACAATGGTGACATCACTTCCTGTTGTGATGTCACTTCCTGGGCAACATTTTGCCTTCTGCACTGGGCTACACTTTCATTAGCTATGCCCCCGGCACTGACCATTCCTAGATCTGCTTAGCTTCCACAAGGTTGCTGAATCATGTGGCCTCATACTGTACCCTGGGAACAGCTGCTGTTTCTTCAGCTTAGTCATGTGTGTGCCTTCCATACAAACGTGCATCCAGAACCAGGGCTATGCAAAATCATTCAGCAACTGATTTGATGTGGGAGACGCTCAGCCTCTTGAAGTAATTCACTTGCAGCAGCAGAACACGATTGTACGTGGGCTGCAGGCAGCTTTAAGGCTGACATGCAGATAATGCTTGACTGGTAATTATGTTCTATATTCTCTAGGCATGTAAAATATTTGTGAGAGAAATGCTAAATGCCGAGCCAGATTCTGCCCTAATTGATCTGTTCTCACTCTGTCGACATTAATAACAATTCAGGCCAAAACAAAAAAAAATCTTTGCGGGGCTCGGGGGTGGGGGTTGCAAAAAGGTATATAACATAGAAAGTATATCAATAATGTTGTACTGGAGTAGTAGCATTCCCAGAGAGGGGGCAGAGTGTTACCCTAGGCAAGCGCCTCAATGCACTCTGTATGCAGCCCCTCCCTCTCACCTTTTGAGACATTCTGGGTGGCGAGAGCAATGCAGAGGCATTTCCTTCCCTTTACTCTTGCTGCCCGGAATGGCCCCAAAGGCGAGGGGGAGGGGCCGCTTACACTGTGTCTTGAGGCACATGCATAGCATAGCATGTTTAGTTGTCCCGTCCCGTCCCGTCCCGTCCCGTCCCGTCCCGTCCCGTCCCGTCCCTACCCAGAACGCTCCTACACTGAAGACCAGGCTCAAAGTTGTTGTTGCAATATTTATACTGTTGCAGCAGTATTTGTGTAGCATATTTCGACGGCTCCAGGTAGCTACTGAATCCATTTGCTATTTGCATCCATTAGGCCTGCACAAATTGTGACCCCTCGAGCTAAACATAGGAAACTTGTGCTGGATGAAGGGCATGATAAATGTCTGTTCTTGTTGCCTCCACTCTGGTTTTTAATCCCTGCTGGAGCTAGCCAGCATCTTGCTTCCCACAGTAGCCCTTCAACAGTCTCTAGGAAGTTCACAAGCAGGAGAGAGTGGCACATTTCTCTCCCATCATCGTCCCTGCAAATGGTATTCAGAGATTAGCCATTGTAACTAGTAGCTGTTTACAGACCTGTCCTCCATGATTTCATCGACACCCTTTTAAAGCCATCCAGCCAGTGGCCAGCACAATGTCTTGGGGCAACAGACTCTACAATTATGCAGTGTAGGAGGATGTATTGCCTTTTGTCCATCACAAAATCATCTATGTCAGTGTTATTCAAATTGTGGGTTGGGACCCATTTGGCAGGTCGCAACATGATGTCAGGTGGGTTGCAGAGAGCTGGGAGCAGCTGTCTTGGAACTGCAGAACTTACTCTTGCTATATTCCTTTTGTTTCAAGGGAGGGTTTTTTTTTTTTAATTGTTTTCAGTTCAGTGCTTTTACATAATATTTTGTCCTAATCCTGCTTTATGTCATGGATGTTTCATGGTTGTACAATTGCTGCAGTCCAAGAACGCCAATTTGCATTTCAGGAATGTCATTTTATTATGTTACAATGACAGCACTTCCTTCTTGATGATGTCACTTCCTGCCATGACATCACTTCTAGCATAATAACACCACATCCGGTGGGTCCTGATCAGTGGCGTTATTCACCCGGTACGCTGGGCGGGACTTACCTTTGAGCAGCACTCTGCCCGTTGCGTCACACCACGTTCCGCAACAGGCGGACTGCCGCTCAAAAGGTAAGTCCCACCCAGCGTACCGGGTGAATAACGCCATTGGTCCTGATATAAGTGCCATTCTAAAAAGTGGATCGTGGTCTAAAAAGTTTGTGAACCAATGATCTATGTAATCTTCATGCCACAGGATCTGCTGCAATACCAGGAACTGGACTGCATCAACAGTCAGGGTGACTGGGAAGAAGGGCAATCCCGCAACCATCAAGCAGGGGCACACAACTCTGCTCATCAGCAAAGATGGCTGTGCTTGCTATTGTTATTGCCACTGTGTGATTCACAGTTCCCTAGATATGGGAAGGGAATCACATAGTTTCATGCCACATGTTTTATTATGCAGACGGTGTTGCTTCATTGGGGCTTAAGCCTTATATACTTCTGGTGCTGCGCCATGATTGGCTGCTGAATTAATAAGAATCTTATTCTCCAGTGTGGCTGGAAGGGGTGAACCAGTCATTTGGGATGCTCCATTGATTCCAATGACATGGTTTTTACTTACACTTCTAATTTTGCAGGTATAATTATTCCATCATCCACACAGAATGACCTCTGAGTAGAGGTGGGAGGATACTGTTTTATTTTTTCACAGATTTAGGATTTTGTTTTGCTTTGTTTTTACAAAATAAGAAGTGCAGAAAGTGGTGTTATGAGTTTTTCTTTCATTATCACCATTTTCTCCCACCTCTGCCTCTGAGCAACCATATGTTTCTGACAAACCTCTCCTCCTCCTCCTCTCCTCCTCTCCATTTTTGTTGTTTATGGTACTGGTGCTGCATCAGCACAGAAGTGACACTGGTGTAGCATCCTCCCTGTGCAACAGTATACTGAAGCCAGCCCATATAGCATAAATCCATTGCTTTACTGTACATACTGTATGTTTTGGTAGTAGGGCATCCTGGACAATTGTGTTCTGGTCAAATACAGCCCACACATTGGCATCCCAGGACATTTGTGTTGTCTTCTTTTGTGGCATCCCAGTCATTTTGCAACCCTGGGTAACAAACTAAAATTGGGCCACAAACCCTATGTTATATATCTAAACCTTTATTCCAGCCCCAACCCTAACCATAACCCTGTTTTGTGTTTTAAAATTTAAGAAGTACATCTAATATAGATATACATATTTTGGGACACAAATGTCTCAGGACACAAAACGACGCAGATGCAAATGCCCATATCTGGATGCATCACTGGGACACAGTTGTTCAGGATGCAGTGATGCTGACATAATCTGTTACAATCTCATAAATATTTTGTTCTGACGGTTCAAGGAGATTGGGTTGCAATCCCACACTATTTCACGTTCAGGAAAAGCCACAAGCTGCAGCAAATTGGACCAGTGAGCATCACGGCACCAAGGTAAAGAAAGTGAACAGAATGAAGACTGTCAGTCCTTCCTAATCCCTGTGCAGCGGCCTAGTGATGCAGCAGTGCTGGCATGGCTTCTGTTGCATTCCGCAGGGGATTTTTAACTGCTGGAGGACTGTTCCAGATTACGGGACATTTGTCCCCTTGTCCTGCAGTAAGCCCCAGCCACTGCTATGGGGCAATGTGGACCTACACTAGCTGAATTGCTGGGGAAGGTCTGCTTTGCTCCATGCAGGCAGAACGGGCCTGGAAAGGGATTTGGGATTTGGTGTGCACCACCACCACCAATCCTGCCCCCTCCTGAGTCTGATCTTCCCCCTCCCTGCCCTGTGACCATCCTGTTCCACCACCCTTTCCCCATTCCACCTATTCCCCATCCCATTCAACCCTCGCCCTGCCTCCCACCAACCCCCTGCATGGGCTTACCTGCTGTGTTGGGTGTCTGCCTGCTGGCATATGGGAGACTGCTGTGCAGTGGTATCATCTAAATGATTTAAGAACAGGTACTCACTTTTGATTGGCACGTGTCGGGACCCGTCCACCGGAAGTGACATCATAAGCCGGAAGTGATGTCGTGGCAGGAAGTGACATGAAAAAGGCCCTTTTTAAGGCCTCAGACAATTTTAAACTGACCCAGCAGTTGCAACAGTATTCCACAGCACCCCCAGAACATGTTAACGAGGCCTGGCATCATGTTAAAGTGACCCAACAGTTCCAAAACCCCAGAGCAGCTCATTTTTCAGTGGCAAGGCAAGGCTCCGCTTGCTGCCTGCCTTCCTGGCTGAGAACATGCAGGCAACTCAAACGTGCAGGAAATTCAAACATTGCAGGGGGCGGAGTCGATGAGTGGGCGGGGCCAGCCATAATCCTAGAAACCGGTACTCGCGTACCCCCTGCATGACATCACTGCTGCTGTGGCCTCCACACTGGTGGGCCTGCTGTGCTCTCACAGTGGAAGCTGCTTTACAACAGCCCTACAGAAGTCCCCACCAGCACAGCACTAGTTACACCAGCAGGGGAGGATGGGCCATAAGACTGCAGTCCTATGCACACTTTCCTGGGAGTAAGTCATTGAATTCAGTGAAAATTACTTGTTTGAATTGAAAAGTATAGTGCTGTAATTCAGTTTTTCAGAAATGAAGACACTAAGGGCGCAATCCTAGCCAACTTTCCAACACCAGGGTAAGGGCAATGCAGCTCCGAGAAAAGGGAACAAACGTTCCCTCAAGGTAAGCCTCCATGACCGCACCCCCTCCCCCATCTGCAGAATGCAGCACACGCCCCATTTGCACAGCTATGTCAGTGCTGGAAAGTTGATTAGGATCGTGCCCTAAATGTGAATATCAACCCAAGAATAGAAAAGGTGGTTTGTGAATGTCAAAGTTCCTGCTTTGATGCAACCTTGGCTTAAGGATTTTGCTTTTGTTTTTTTTCAAATACACAACAAGCTATTCTGGCCCAATCAGGACTTCAATGTAGCTTTCAGTAAAAAAAAAAAAAACACCCTATAAAAATAATGAATGAAAATATTACATCAAACACTTCATTAGCACCTACAGAAATTAAAGACAAAAATTAAAGATCATCATCACAGAAGATAAGCATGATAAGCATAGATTTTAACTCTGCAGCATTCCTACATCAAATTCTTAAGACTCAGCTGGACAACCTGAAAAGCCGGGCTCCATTCTGAGCAGTCTGAGGCAGTAATACTGACATTATTCTCACAATGAAACAAGAATCATACAAGCGTTGGATTTTTACGGCCTGTTTTCATATACACCAGTTGGCTGCAATGTCATGGTGACTTGCAGGTGCACATAAACCATCTCTTATTGTACACCAGAGAGGCTGTGCATATCACCTCACAATGCCTTTCAGTGAGTCATCAAGTGCAGAGTAAAAAAGGGACGAGAAATCCAGTGATTTAAGTACAGGATGTGAACCAATTCCCATAAACCGTGATATTTTTGCTCAGGGAATCCCATTTAATAAGGGACATCGTGTAACCCACAGCTAGATTGCCTTTAATTAATGTTGATTCCCCTGATACGGCCATTGATTTGTAATCGGTGGCATACTTTGAATTGAGAAAGAGTTGAAAGCCCAGCAGCGTTGCCTCAGCCCGTTCACCGAGTCCGGGCAAGAGCTGGTGAACGAGAAAGGCATGTTAACCTCTAGTTCTGATCGCGAAATGAATCGCGTCTCGTGAGATGTGGTAAGTAGAGGGACGATGGTTCAGCAGCAGATCTTGCCGCTGGAAACGGCAAGAGAGGTTTCCTCTCCGAGGAAGGCGAGCACAAAATCCCTCCTGGAGGGCAGCGATCCGCTAGCACGATAGTCCCACGGTGGCTACAGGCGGAGGAACGAGTCATCAAAGGCCGAGTGGGAGAGAAACAAGTCCTGGAGGCAGGTGAGAGAGGAAGACAGCACGTTGCTTGGCTGGGAAGCAAAAAGCGCCCGAGGTTTCTTCCAATACAAGGCACGAGGCGATGCTGAGCTAAGGAGAGAGAGAGACAGAGAGGCGGCACTGGAGGAATATTGACAAGACCCTCCAGCCTAGGCGGACGACGCCACGCCCGCTTCCTCCACAGGGCAGCTCCGTTCCTGCCTCCAGGACGCAGAAGGTGGGAAGTAAAGCGCAAGGGAGCCTCGCTCCATGCCTGAGCGAGCGCCTAGTGTCTCTTGCCCTGCGCCTGCGCGATCCTCCCCCCCTCTTCCCCACCTCCCATCATCATCATCAAACCCTTTTCCTCGCCTCTCTCCCGTGATTCCTCCTTTTTGCTAAGCAAATCGAAGATCTGAGACCTTGTGGACTGCGAGAAGGTGAAAGATCCGATTCGGAATCAGGGCAGAAAAAGGGTGGGAAAACCCTTAAACTCCTCCAACTCTAAAATTAGACACGCTCTCCTCCTCTCACACATACGCCACACCACATCGCATACCGCGATCACCATGCATTGGATGGAGCTGGTGTCTCCCGGAGGCAGCCTGAGTGGATATTGCTACTCCTAGCTTGGATAGCCGAGCCCTAGGAAGACGGAAGGACGCCGCCGAGAAGAGCCGGGAGGTGAGGCAAAGGGCAGCCCGGGTGTTGCACGCTGTTGCGGAGAACGGGGACTTGGGGCTTGCGGGGGCTGCGCTGGGAGTCCGGGCTCGGCGATGAGAGGCGGCGGCGGAGGAAGCTGATGGAGGGGAAGGAGGCAAGATGCGGACTGGGCTTCTCAAGCGGGAGCCGGGGCTGCTTCGCGGTCCCGCGAGGAAACTTTTCCTTTATTTTTTGGCCGGCTTTCTCTAGCGTATGTAGCAGGGAACACAAAGAGCACCGACGAGGCGGGTCTGCGGAGCCGCTGCAGGCTTCCTCACGGCGATGGCGAGAGAGCAGCGTGGACTTGTGTGGGTGTGTGTACACGGCACTTGGGACGCATGGGCATGTTTGCCATGCGCTGCCTGCGAATGGGGGGGGGGCTGCCTGGATGTCAGGGTGGATGCTGAGGAGGTGTATGCTTGACAAGCTGCATGTGCGTAGCTGAAGGTGTGTGTGTCTTTTCTGTCTATGGGGGTCAAGTATCCCAGGACATGGTCTGAGAGCACATGATTCAGCCACTGTACACAGCAGGTCTGGTTTTGGTTGGAGCTGGATGGGTGAGTTCCTAGCAATGCCACAACTGCTGCCTTGAGCTCCATGATGGAAAAACAGGATGGAATAAATAGAATAATGCTTGGGACCACGACATGGGCTGCCTTCCAATGCAGGCAGGCACATATCTGGATGTGCAGCATTTTTGCTGTATGATTCTTTTGTGTGTGTGTCCAGTTGGCCCTCCTCCAGATCTCATTATGTTCTGAGAGATGAGGCTCACCTGCCATGAAAAGAGTGGCTTAAGAATGGGGCCGGAAGCTTTGGAGAATGAGGAAAAGAAGAACGTGGACTGGAGAAGTCCATGTCAGTAAAGTTTTGCCGCGTATCTATTTCAGGACCTGGATGTGCTTGGAACAGCATGCTGCCCATGCCTACCGTTGTGAGTGGGTGTGTTGCCCTCACTGGTTTCCCCTGGTTTCTGTTGGGAGGCAGTGTGTGTATGTGGTGGTAATCATGAGAAATTCTGGTGACTTGGTGTCACCCAAGAGATTTTCATTGGAGAAGAGCTGCAGGTTCATGGTTTCTCTTTTGGAGGTGTCATGTGGTGCTGGCTGTGATCATCCAAGGTGAACGTCACAACATTGAGGGACATTGAAAAGGAGTTGCTGAGATGTGGAGGGCAATTCTGTTATCTACTTTGGGGGCAAACAGCAGCTGGGGAGGTATTTGCAGCAGGGAAGCAGGGAAAGATGAAGGGTTAATTTCCTGTGCACCATAATCCTGATCTGGATCATACCCCCACCCACCCGTTGTTAAGCATAAGTTGTAAGGTAAGATAGAGTGTAATTGTAGTTTGTTGTTCAGATGGGAGGTACTTTCATACCAGTGGGACTGTGCGATCTCTTGGTTTCTTTGTGGAGACACGTTCACCTGGCTTTCTAAAGGTTTAGTTTAGTTTTTCCTTTCCCCCTTCCTTCTGAATAGGAGCACTGTGTTGCTGAATATTGCCTCTATTATAGCTGAGGTTCCTATGGAAAATAGCATCCTTTGAGCAAAGAAGGTGTGTTTGCACAAGCACTAAGGCATCATTCCTGTGATGAAAGGTGTCACAGATCCATCAAGCCAGGAAGTTACGCTTTCTACCCTGGAGCCCAATTCAGATGAATGAGAGCTGATTGCGGTTGCTCCTCCTCAAAAGGAAGCTGTTCTTTCTTCATGCTCTTTAGAAACAGCTTTGGAGGCTAAACCTTGACTCATGTTAAGTCCTGGCAAATATGTTGTTATTGATTTACTGTCTTCAGAAGTTTCTGGTTTTTACTTCTCCAGATCTGATTAAGAGCAGAAGCCTAACCTGGAGTTAGGCCGGCATAGTTAGGCCAGCAAAGTTTGGCTGGCACCAGGGCCACTGTAAAGTGCTTTTGGACCATATTTTGAGTCAGGGAGGATGGCCAAACTTTACTGGCCTAACTCCGGGTTAAGATTGCTCTCTAAATCCTTGGGTGCCTTCGGGCAGAAAGGCGGGGTATAAATCAAATAAATAAATGCAGGCCTTTTCACATGCTACATAATACTGTGTTTGCCACGGAAAGTACATTTGACACGGAGCCAACTGTGGCATCCTCATGATGGGTATAAGTGTTTCCAGACTCAAATTAGTCTTGTTCCCATTTGACCTGCTAATAGGTATACTTAAGCATCTCACGTGAATACCTGAAAAAAGTAATGTGTGGATTAGTGTTCAGATCTAAATACCACAGGATGATTCAAGAAAGAGTGAAGTGGCGATAATGTTAAAATGTGTACAGTTCTCAGATCCGATCTAATTTATCTGACCTTTCAGGCAGAAAGGAATGGAGTCAGTAGAATTATTGCTTTACTCCTGTGCTACAGGGCCAGCCCTTCATCCATGAGTCCAACTGATACACAGCCCAATCCTAACTTGGCCTGGAGCAGGCAGGCCAACTAGATGAATGTCCCCTTCTGTAAGCTGAATGTCCCTTCTGAATGCCCTCCTGTAAGCTGCAAGCAGCCCTTTAGGACTGCTTGAATCTGCGCCTGCAAAATAGCAGGAGCAAGTCTGAGCCTCCTGCAATGGCCCAAATTGGAGCCACCCTGCCCACTGGAAAACAGTTACCATGAAGCCTGGCATTAGTGAAAGCTATTTTAGAACAATTTCTAAGAACCCGAGCAGGACGGGAACACCTGAAAGGGTACACCAGATGCCTCCTCCTTTTCCTGATGGTGCTCTAGTCCAGTGGCTTCAACCTTTTTCATTCCCATAAGTTGCCGTGACCCCACAACTGAGGCTTTGTGACCCCATTGGGGTCCTGACCCCAAGAGTGAAGAAGACTGATATAGACAGAAAATGTCCTGATCAAAAAGGAATAATTTCTTTAGCTATTCCTGAAAGAAAGGTGGATAATTTTACAAGACACATTTTCCTTCCTCTGTTGGGCCTCCAGGCGCCTTCAGAGGTGCTCCAGTACTCAAAAGAATGTGCTCACCTCCCAAAAATGGGAACACAGCTTTACTGGAAGGATGTTTCACAGAAATATATGCAGGTTCCTAACTTTCTTACAAATTTCTCATTGAATTCAACATCCAAAGAGAGGTTGACTGGAGATCTGAAACAGTCTGCATGTTCTTAAAGAGTTGTATTTTGTACTTCAAGGGAGCTCAGATGATGTAAAGCAATTGGATGTCATGATGTCTCAGTTCAAAATAATAAACATGAACTATTTCCCTCCCCTCCCCCAATAACAGAGTCTTAGGGCCCAATCCTACCCAGGGATGGCCTATCTGATGCAGGGCTGCTGATGCGGCATTCACTGCATGCTGCAGGCCAGCCTAGAACCAGGCTGGATAGTACCTGTACAAAATGTGTACTTACCTGCTTTGCTGCTCCCTGGTCCCCTATGGGCCTACCTACTCAGATCTATGCAAGGCATATATTTCATAGGGCAAAGGGTGTGTATTGGGCTCAGGACAGTACAGGTGCTCTAGATCTCATAGATGATGGTGCTGCCAAGCTCCACCCCTGCCCTGCCCAATCCGCCCACAGCCCAGCCTGATCCTCGCCCCAGTTTGCCACCTTACCTGCTGTAATGGCTGGTCTGCTTCCTGCCATACAGTAACTGGCTTGTGGCTTACTGGCTACTACACCATAATCTGGGACCCACACACAGTTAGAGCGGGTGCAGCAATATAGTATCCAGCATATTGCACAGATAGGATTAGGCCGTTCAAGGACCAAACTACACTCATCGAGAGCTGGCATTGCTATGTGACATGCCTAAAAGAGTATCACTAGCAATGGGGTGGGGTGTGAATCCTACTGTAGGACTTCGCACCAGCAATCTGGGGCTGGCACTGGGACATGCCCTGAAATTCCTGTAGTCCATCTATATCCAGAGAGGGAAAAATTAGCCAATCTGATTTGAACATTTCCTTTCCAGCCTCAGAGATGGTGATCCACTAAAACTAGATTATTGAGTCTGAAGTTCATCTTTGCATTTTTCATTTCCTATCCTGCTTTTGTCATTGGGCCTTTTTCAAAAATGTCCTGCTGGCTAGACCATGATGCTACTGATTTGTCACAAGACTGGATGCCATGTCTTTCCTTGTACTTTGAGCAAAAGGAAAAGGTACAGTTGTTCATCGCACAGGGCTGGATAATTTCAAACTATGGAGGACGCATGGCAGAACTCATATGTCTTACCCAGTTATGCACAAATATCTAGCACAGTGTTATTCAAACTGTGGGCCAGGACCCACTTGGTGGATAACAACCTGATGTCAGGTGGGTCGTGGAAAGCTGGGAGCAGCCATCTTGGAAACTGCAGACCTTACTCTTGTTCTATTCCTTTTGTGAGTGTTAACAGTTTGAATTTTCAAGTGAGGGCTTTTTCTTTAATTTTGTTTTTAGTTCAGTGGTTTTACATCATATTTTGTCCTAAACTTGATTTCTGTCCGGGATGTTTCATGGTTGAGCAATTGCTGCAGTCCAAGAATGCTAATTTACATTTCAGCACAACCTGCTTGATGATGTCACTTCCTGCTACAACATCACTTCCAGGTTAATGATATCACTTCTGGTGGGTCCCGACATGAGTGCCATTCTAAAAAATGGGTCCCGGTCTGAAAAGTTTGAATACCACTGATCTAGCAAATATTTAATCATTGTGGTTATAAAGAGCTTGAAAGTCTATGTGCAGTGTTTGGTTAGCAGCCATAGTGGGGCTATGTAGAACCTCTGATGGCCAGGGAATGGAGCCTCAGCACCTTTTATCACTTCCTGCCCTCTGTGTCCAATGGCAGCAAATAAATTATGCAGAATAAACAAATACTATGCATATAAGCGTGCACTTAATATCCATCATTTATATACAGTGCGCAGTTTGATTTTGCAAATTTTTCAGCGCATAGTACACGCAAGGGGCTAAGGGCCAAATCCTATCCAATTTTCCAGCCCTGATATAGCCGTCCCAATGGGGTGTGTGCTGTATTCAGTGGTGGAAGGGGAGTCAGGAAGGCTTCTTTAAGGTAAGGGAATGTTTGCTTGGGGCTGCATTGCATAGTTGGCACTAGAAATTTGAATAGGATTAGGCCCTAAGATGTGTTTGGAAAGGTAGCAGTTATGGGAGGCAATGTGAGATTGTTTTGTGTCCTCCCCTGTTTATATATGACTGTTAACAGTGGAAAAAACTTGGCTGGGGAGAGCCCCAAATGGTGCTGGGCGTTATATTTTCATATAATCTTTCTTCTGACAAATCTGATTGGTCCAGACCTGCCATTTAGGATCAGCTGTCCTAAAGCCTTCTCTGTTCTGTGGAAATTCAATATAATATGTCAGCAATTAACATTTTGCTCCTGTCCCACTCTTGAGTGAAATATGCCACTTGTTTCCTCATCCCCATTTCCCCCCTGGCCAAAGAGGCTCTCGGGGTGACATGCATCATGGACCATTTGGCTGTCAGAATTAGACATGTTTATTTTATTTATATCCTGCCCTTCCTCCAAACTGCCTGGGGCAGTGTCTGTCTATAGTTGCTTTTCCATGTTATTCTCAATGCTCTGTGAGGTAGGATGGCTGAGAGATGGTCAGGGCAGAGGAAAGGAGGCACTTTGTACCATGTGTGAATTCCAGAAGTTAATAATGTAAGAAATGGTGATGCCCGCTGGTTTAGATGACTTTTACAAAGGGTTACACAAAATCAATGGAGGATCAATCTACTAAGGCAGTTTTATTCAAACTGTGGGTCGGGACCCACATGTTGGGTCATGACATTATGTCAGGTGGGTCACGGAGAGCTGGGAGTAACCATCTTGAAAGTGCAGACCTTGCAATATTCCTTTCGTGATGTTAAGTGTTTGAATTTTCAAGGGAATTTTTAATTGTTTTTAGTTCAGTGGTTTTACATCATATTTTGTCCTAATCCTGCATTCTGTCAGGGATGTTTCATGGTTGTACAATTGCTGCAGTCCAACAGTGCCAATCAACGTTTCAAGAGTGTCATTTTATTATGTTATAATGACAGCACTTCCTTCTTGATGATGTCGCTTCCTGCCATGACATCACCTCAAGGTTAATGATATCATTTCCAGTGGGTCCCAGTAAGAGTGCCATTCCAAAAACTGGGTCCCAGTCTAAAAAGTTTGAGAATCACTGTACTAAGGGCTTTAGATTAGCCATGATATTGAAACTGTGCCTCCCTCTACAAGAATGGTATACCGTTCAATACAGCTGATGGGCCATTGTTGTTGTTTTGTTTGTTTGTTTCGACTCCTTCTTAAGAGTTCCCAAAGGGAACCAGAATTCCTGCTGTTGGAAACAAAATGCTGGACTCACGGCAACCACATCCAGGATGGAGAAAGTCTAAATCTGCATCCCTGTGCGCACGTACAGTAATATGCTCAGCTGAACACGGTGGGAATCAGGCCCATCCCCTCCATGAGGCCAATTGAAGCTGTCACCTCCAGCAGCAGATTCTCCATTCTGCTTCCCCTCCCTGCCTCCCTCTCAGCCCCTATGCAGCCTTACCTGAGCCTGCAGGCATCCGGTGTCTGGCACCAAGTGAACTTGTCTACTTGCTGCTTCCGACAGCAGTCAGGCTGTGCTCTCTGGTGGAATCGCATTTGCAACACTGCAAAGTGCATTATGCATCACATACCCTTGGGATGGGGCCCTCAGTCTTATGGAGCAAAATTTCCCCATGTAGCTTAGGAGGAATAAGGGTTTGCTTACTGTGTGGTTTTGTAATGTACATAACAATACTTAACATTTCTATAGTACTTTCTGCATTATGTTCAGTGATGTCATGCAGGGGGAACGTGGGGGAACTCAGTTCCACTAGTTAAAATTAGGGCTGACTCCGCCCACTTCACTCTCCCTCCTCCCCCCTCCTAATTCCTCTGCAAAGAGCTTTTCTTCTTGGTTGGCCGGCACTCAGAGGGTTAAAGGGAGCGACTCCAGATTCCTAGGGGGGCGAAGGCAGTGTTGTCATTCAGGGGGAACAGACCAGAACGGGCGTTCCGGATCCTAACGGGCTCCGTGGCTGGTTCCGGGTTCCCGACAAGTGCCAATCAAAAGTGAGTTCCTGTTCCTAAATCATTTGAATGACACCACTGATTATGTTGATGTTGTCATTACAACAATCCTGTAAATAACCATCTCCCTACTGTAGCTGGGGAGATGAGAGGGAGAGCAAGAGAGAGAGAGAGCAGCTTAACTGAGGCCATTGCAGACCTACCATTATGTCCACAGGGGCAAAAGCCCTGGGCGCGGTGCTCCTGGGGTGGGAGGAGGTCAGTGATGAGGCATCTTGCCTTGCAGCCAAGAGGCAAGCAGTTTCAGCCCTCCCACCTGCCCCTGCCATTGTATGGCTCCGAAATGGAGCCTAGTGTGGGGGCGGGGCGGAGCAGCACACGGGGGCAGGGAAACAGCGGAGGGGGCAGACGGTCTCCTCCTCTGTCCCTGGGTGGCCGATTGGCTGGGTCCATCACTGAACTGAGGCCATCATAGACGCCACGCTACCAGGGACTTTCTGATTTCAGTTCATCTCTTTGCTGCTTCATCAACTCTCATATGTTGCTTTGTTCCCTTTTAGATCTTCTAGAGAGCAATTCTCTGGTTTTCTTTTCGTTTGGCCAGAGTCAAAGGCCGGACAGTGTTGTGAAGCTTACAGTAGTTAACCTGTAGAGAGTAGATTAATCACGCAGGTAAATGTCACTTTGAAAGTGGCCTCATTGGCTGGACTATCAAGTGTGTATTCAAAGACTACATTTAATGTTAACCACTCGACGAAGTGAGAAAGATGTGGACATCGTACCGTGACTGGACCTGAAAGCAAACGGGCAACTGGAACAGGTGGTGCATGACAGGTTAAAGATGTGATTGCCCCCCAGCACTGGTTAGGAGGCATGCAGCAGCATTTCAGATTGTACTGTCAGTGCTTCAGTGTTCTATGCTATCCTGGGAAGGCTTTTCAGTTTATAGGGAAAGCGCTTAACTCAACTAATTAGCTGATTTCTTCTGTGAAATATGGAGAATGTCCTCTTGGTGATCTCGGAAGGCTTAACTTTCCCCATTTAATTTGGACCAAAAGGACATGCGATCTTGGAAGTCTGGCTGCCTAGACTCCCAGCTGTCTTGCCCCAGCTGACCTGAGAATCATAGGAGACTTCCCGGCAGAATTTGATAAGGCTTCGGAAAAATTCTAGGGGCTTGGGTTTCTTCCTCTCTAATAGGTTCTTTAGTGTTTCCCCGGAGTCCAGCTGTCTTGTGCTTTAAAATAAAAATTCTGTTTGTTTTATGATGTACTAAGTCGGGCTCCTGGATTTCGGAGGATCGACGAGACAATTTTCCTCCTACCTCTTTCCCTGCTTAGAGAAGCAGTGGGCAGAGGGAGCAGAGAGCAGATGGTAAAAACTGCTGGCAATCTGCATGCAGCACAAAGACACCGGGGAAGGGAAATTCAATAAATTAGAGCTCACCCTTTCCATGTCCTCATTTTTTAAAAGATCAAGTAGACTCCTGCTCATTGCACCTGGAAGCAAAACAGGTTTAGGGCTTTTATAGATTAAGGCGGCTCATTGCTAGATCTAGTTATTTCTGTGCCTAGAGCAGGGTTACAATTCTGCGCACCCCTAGACCAGCGCTGGGGAAAGATGGTTGCGGAAAACTAATGAGACCCCTGGCCTCAGTGGATTCCCAGTGGAATGACATAAGGCATCCAAGCATGTGCTTCTCACCTCACGCTCTCCTCTTGCCATAAAACGTTGCTCAAAACAGAGGCCTCATGGCTGTGGAGTGATGCCAAGATGGTATTTATTCCAACAGAAGTGAAAGGTTTTGGCTACTCCTGGAGGCTAATATCATTGATCAATCAAGATTTGAAAATCTTCAAAGCCTGAAGTCTTCATTGACTGAGGCTGCGATTCTATACACATTTTCCTGGGAGTAAGTCCTATTGAATGCAAGGGAACTTACTTCTGAGTAGACTTGCATAGGTGCTAATAACCTCCATACCAGGGCCACTATAGTCATCCTGTCCAAATGGACTTTATCCCAGGATGCCACCTGATGGACCATGTGCATGGTACCTTAAATATCATTCACTATGGCAGACAGATAAGCACCTATCGTCCATCTTGATTTTCAACAATGAAAAATGCCTTTGGCTAGTTTGAATGACTAATTCAATTCTATCCATCTGTTAATCCTATCTAGTCCTATCCATCCATTTTCCCCAGTACAGCCGTGCCAAAAAAGAAGAAGGCTTCAGTGGGAAAAGGGGAATTATTTCTCCTTACCCCTTTGTAAGCCTCCTGCTCTTCAATGGGTCTCCTTGGACCAAGGAAGTCTGAGGAAGGAAAGAGGTTGGGGAGGTTTGCAAGTAGGATTTGGTGTGCACCATTGCCTCCCTTTGTGCGGTTTCTCTGCTCTTGGTCCTCCCCTCCTCATTCTTTCCCCTTCCCACCTATCCCTCAGCTTACCACTGTTTACCTTCCTCAGTGGGCATGGGGGTGTCCATCAGCATAACTGGAGGGCTGCTGCTTCCTGCAGAGGTGTTCAGAAAATGGCCGCCAATGGAGTGCTGTGGCAGCCATTTTATGACAGCAGAACTCAGATCCACTGTCATAAATGCGTCTGTGCAACTACTAAGTCCGCAATAGGATAGGCTGTGCATCTCCGATACCTACTTCATAAGATGAAACTTGGTCTCTGCTTCTTCAAAGCTATCCATATTAATGACTACGTCCACATGAGATCGTGTCAATTTTAACTTCACCAACACCAAGGTGCACCAGACAAACCTGGTCACAGTTTCCTGCCTTTAGGGATGTGCTATATGGCAGCTGTGAGCACACAAGCATTCATAACCCACATGCTCCAGCTACTGTTCAGAGCACATGGGTTGTGTTTGCACACTTCACACTATGGTAGCCATGGCAGCACTTTTAAAAGATCTCTGGTGGGGAAGGTCTGCCTCACCGGTCGTCCCCATGCTGCATGTCCTTGCAGTGCTGGATACCTTGGCAGTGAAGGGAGCTCAAAGCTGTCACTCTGTGGAGGGACTATATTGATTGAACAGAATGCAAAATAGGCATTTTTGCCAACGATTTGACACTATACCTTTCAAAGCCTGCCTTAAACCTCCCCAAAATGACCTTGCCTGAAAAAGTTAGAAACACCTTGGGCTGTAAGGCAACGTACCATAACTCTGAACTAATAAGCATTAATTAATGTCCTGATCATTAGCCATGAGTCAAGTGCACTGTCCTTTAATAGACCACTTGTCAAGGGAGGATAAGCTGCATCTCTTTTGACTTTTGTTACATCTCCACTCAGCTCTGGTATCTCAGTTGATGGCAAGGGTGCCAGTGGATGTAGACTGAACATCATTGCATGTACTGTCCGCTAAGAGTCCTGATATGAAAGGATCAGAGACAGGAACATGACCGAATGCCTTCTCATTAAAGCTACCCTACTCACTGAGAGTCAGACCCCCCACCCAAGCCTAACAAACAGCAATGGCTGCATTGCATAAGATTTGAGAGGTGATTATTCAAGACGTGACAAACCTACCCGGTTCACATGGCCAGAAATCCTATCTTAAAAAAGAACACGGTTTGCTTTTATCACATAAGTGGAGTACAAACCAGATGATGACTGCACAACATTTCTGCCAGATGTAGCAAGGTATATCTAATCTGAGCCAAATAGATCTCATATATCTCAGAACCCTTTCTGACTTTTTCCCTGTTTTTAATCCTGCAAGGCAGGAGATGATTTCTCCTTTAAAATAAAATGGAACTCAGTGATTGTTTATTCAAGTCTTTTTCTCTTTTTTCTTATTTTTTTTAATGCTTGCCTTCATTTGGCCCACCAGTCAGTGGCGAAACCTTTTGGTGGGTCACAAAACTTGACAAAGCAGAGAAGGCTATCTTAAAACAGCGTTCAATGTTTTTCATGCCACGGCCCCAACAAATAAATAAATAAGTGAAATATGGGGACCCACTGTCAATCCCACCCCCCTCCCAGAACCCAACCTTCCCACTCCCAGCCCCGTTGCACCTTCCTAGGATTGTTCACTGTAACCAAATATTCTTTTTAGAGAGAGCAGAGAAAGTTACCAAGGTGAGAACTATTGTTGCACAATTGATAAGAATGTGAGCACGACTGGCACACCATCTCCTGGTTCCTGAAGGGGTACACCCAGTGGCGTTATTCACCCGGTACACTGGGCGGGACTTACCTTTGAGTGGCAGTCCACCCGTTGCATCACGCCGTGTTTTCCTGGCGGGCGGGAAAGCGGTGGAACGCGGCGTGATGCAACGGGTGGACTGCCACTCAAAGGCAAGTCCCGCCCAGCATACTGGGTGAATAACGCCACTGGGTACACCAGATGCTTCTCCCTTTACTTGGTGGGCGTCTAGTTCAGTAGTCTCCAGCCTTTTTCATTCCTGGAAGTTGCTGCAACCCCACAACTGAGGCTTTGCAACCCCATTGGGGTCCCAACCCCAACACTGAAGAACACTATCTTAAAACAAACTATTCAATAAAGCTCAAGCTTCAATCCTATACAGTACCTATTTACCTGGGAGCAAATCCCATTTAAATCAATGGGGCTTACCGCTGAGTAGACATGCATAGAATTGGGCTGTCGTTTTTTTCTTGGGCAGTGCAATCCTATACCCTGCACAGCGTCAGCATAATGGGGTTGCGCTGATGCTATGCCCTAAGCGCCGATGCAGGAACATCGATTGGCACCCCGATCGGTACAAGGGAGGCTCCACGTGGAAGCCGCGTGGGTGTTGGTGGGAGGGAGGGAAGCAGGAGCGGGCAGGATGTGGGTGGGCTTGGGAGGTGGCTGTATGGCCACATCCTAAGCCCGTCAGAAAGGCTGCATGGCCCCGATTCAGGCCACACGGTCTCCTAGAATCTGCACCCGCTCTTTAGCGGGTGCAGATCCGAGGAGCACATAGGGGAGCCTGGAGCCGCCTCTACGGTAAGGGAGCGCACACTCCCTTGCTGCGGGGAGGCTCCAGTCTCCACCCACCCAGCGCTGGATATGGCGTTGGCTGGCTGGCTGTGCTATTCCAGCACTGGGTAGGATTGCGCCCTAAACATGATTGTGGATCTTTACTGTTGTGAATTTCCAAGTTATCACCACTCAGCAAGACTCCTCCTACTTGGAAACCACTGGGAAAACCACTGCCAGCCACTGCCTGAAGTAGAGGACAAGTTGGTGACCCTCTGTTGCCCCAGACAGGATTAGGACGAGAGCAGCCAGGGAGGGCTTGTCTGGGATGACCCCTGGAGACACCTGTGTCCAGGGAAGGGACGAGACGAGGAGAACTCACTAGCCTCAGAAAGCTGGGGACCCTGAAACCCAGGGAGAAACCCAGGGAGAAATGGGGCCTATTCCAGGCTCTGGCAGGGAAGGCAGGTGCAGGAGCCAGCCCCAGGCCCTACACTGGTGCAAGGGAAGGCCTCACAGGAAGTTCCAGAAGACCTCTGGAAGGAAGGGGCATTCCAGTGGCAAATTGAGAGGAGCTGAAGGATGTTAGCTTCAGTTCCCAAAGGTGGGTTCGTGGCCCACTAGTGGGTGGCCAAACTTTTTGGTGGGTCATAAAACTGACAAGGCAGAGAAGGCTATGTGCATCAAGGGTTAAAAAACCTGCTGCATGGGGGAAGCACTGCTGCCCACTCACCTTCATAGTCATAGAGTAGCTGGCAAAGTGAAACTTTTTCTTAAGGTTTGGGAACCACTGCAGAAGACTTGGGTTGCCTTTCCCACAGAGTTTGCCGCTGCTGCCACAACAGCCACCTCCCTCCAGCCCAACGCCAGTGCAAGCTGCAATGATCTGCTTGCCACTTGCCCAACAAAGAAACAGATCATTCCCCTCCTTACCGTGCTCCTCATGTGCTGTTGTCAATCCTTAGAAGTGCAGAATGTCTGGTTTTATTTACAGGGACAGCATAAGAGTTCATGCTGTCCCTATAAATGAACCGGCTTTGTCCCATATTTCCAGGGTGGACGATAGCACATGAGGAGGAGCATGGTAAGTATTTGGGTTTGTTTTTTGTTTTGTAGTGCAGACCCAAGATTGCATTGGGTGGTTTTCCAGATCACTCCTCTCTTGTGGACTACCCTAACTACAGGACAGTAAAACAGGTTAGCAAAATATTGGGAAGGTGCAATTGGGAATGGAGTTTCTTCATTAATAGGGAGTGGAGGGCTCATTTACCCAATCAGTTTATGTGATGGCATTTTCCTTTATCTGCATGATGAACTGCAGCTATCGTTTTATTGCTTGATTGTGTCAAATTGTTATCATGGCGGATCTGCTATCATAGATCATTCTTTTTTTTTTATCATGTCAGCTTGCTACCAAATAAGAGGAGGCAGACTAGGATGCGATAAGGAATGATAATGTATCTCGGATAATGGCTTTACAAAATGAAGCAATCAGTCGATACTTGCTGTTTTATCATGTGGTGTGATATGTAGGCTCCATCTTGTAAAATGATTGTGTAGGTTGGTCCTGAACAAGGAAATGCGCAAGTCGCAATAATGAAAACACATTCACCCTACAGGGGTTCAAGTGATAGCAGGCTTTGCCTTTCTTGATTTGCCTACATAGCGGTGGGAATTATGGCCAGTGGAAAGATTTGTGCTGAATGCTGAAAATCAAGTGTGTCTTACACTTTTTAATGATCAGCAGTCTAAAACCAGAGATGGCAGAGAGCTAGAGAGTTCTGGTACCCACTCGTGATTTTAAGTGGAATGGAATATGGAGACGGGCCCTGACTTCATTGCAGGCAGGGCTGGTGCAAAAAGCATGCTCTGGCTCTGCTGCACACAGCTGTATTCATTTCTTGCGTATTGAGGTTGGCAAGCGTGGCCAAGGGGGCACAATAGCATTTTTCTCCTGAGCAGCCATGGGGCCCCCTTTCCAGATGTTGCTTTTGAAAGCATTGTTTGCATTCGAACTGTAATCCTTGCGAAGCTTCTATTCTAAGAAGATAATTCAGCAAGCAGCTAAAGGGTTTGATGCTAAGTGACCCGTGTTCCCATTGATTCTTTCTGCTGAAAAGGGGGTTGGAAAAAAATGAGGCCCACAGCAATCTATTTACTCTGCGAAAAAAAGGACTGTCTGGATTTAATAAATGCTTGGTACAGCTGTTTTAGGCTCTCCTTTTCCCTCTGGACTTTTTGATAGAATGTAAACAAACCTTTGTCAAACTTATTTTTTTCAGTATTTGTTTTGGGAGGGGAGTAGAGCCAGCTTTGTCTTTGGCAGAATATAGTCCCCAAATGGAAGATGAGGAAGACGATACTTCAGTCCAGAGGAGAGAGAGAGAGAGAGAGAGAGAGAGAGAGAGAGAGAGAGAGAGAGCACAATCCTATGTGTATCTATTCAGAAATAAGTCCAATTGCATTTAATGGGGTTTGCTCCCAGGAAAGAGTGTATAGGATCATAGCCAGACCCCAGAATGGGCAGCACAATCCTGAACAGCCCGGCTCCCGTAGGAGCAGTGGTACCAAAATGACTACCGCTGCATTCCACAGCAGCCAGGCAGCCACCGGAGACTCCTTGGGAGAAGGGACGTTCTTCGCCTTCCTCTGGAGAAAGCCCCGCTGCCCATAATGGGGCACCTCAGCTCACTGCTGGCTATTTTACTGATGGTGAATCAAGCAACCCTATGTCGGGCTGCCCGGGCGAGGCAATAAGATCCAGCGGTGGAAGCCACTTCTGGGTTCCACCCCCTTGCTATCCTGCTCCTCCCCTCCCTCCGCCCAGTTCCTCCCCCCCAACCCAATTGGGCTTACCAGCAGCCAGCACTGCTGGAGCACTGTCTTTCTGTCCGCTCGTGTTGGGGCCAGGCACTCACTGAGTGCTGCCCCAGCATGAACGGTAAGGTGTCACGAACGTGCTTTATGACACATTCATGACACTTTTAGCTGGCGTTATGCATGTACTGCCAGCAATAGGGCCTTCTGGATTGGAAACTGGATTCCACTACTTACTTGGAAGATCAAGAATCTCAATAAACACTGATTCCATATCCAAAAAGAAGACAATTCTAACCTGCTTCAGAAGTACTCACTTCCTAGAATATGGCAAGGGTAAGCAAGAAAACTGTATACTCTAGATTTTCTGTAAAGAACTCACAAAGCCGTTCAAAACTCAATAAGTGTCATTGGGTTGTACCGTAGGAGTATCTTCTGTTACTGCCAGTGTGCGTGTGTGTGTGTGTGTGTGTTCATTCGTTCCACTTTGAAGGCATTTTTGGTTAAAATGCTCTCATGATGAGAGCAATTAACCAAATTTTGTTTTTAAGGTCAACATGGGGCAAATACAGATGAGTATTTATTTATTTATTTATTTATTTATTTATTTATTTATTTATTTAT
>JAJKFI010000089.1:174839-197702 GCA_029204185.1 Lerista edwardsae
TATTTATTTATTTATTTATTTATTTATTTATTTATTTATTTATTTATTTTGTGCCCCACTTTTCAGTGGTCCAAAGTGGCTTACGCTGAACAATAGCAAATGCAAAATTACAATGTACAATGTGACAGTTATAAAACTGAGTTGCATAACAGCAGGTCAGATGAAAAATAAATTCATCAGCCATCAAAAATGGTAAAACACCAGATGGGAGAACAAAACAATCTACGCAAAAGTTCTTGGCAGATAAAATAAGTTTACTGTTCACTTTAAAAAAAGGCAAAGGCAAATTAAAGAAAAATGTTTTTTCACTACCTGGCAGATTTTGATGACGTTCAGCTTACCAAGAGATATACATTGGCCAAATGTGAATTCTGATAACCATTAACAAAAACGGGACCTTACCTCTTTTTATATGGCCATTCACTCTTAGGCTGGAACTTGACATGCCAAAACTATACCTGGCTGCTACCCCAAATGGTAGTTTGGGGCCTGTTTCTCCCTCCCTCCCTCCCCCCCTCTCTCTCTCTGTAATGTCTAGTATCCAAAAGGTGCAAATTTGATCAGTGTTGTACATTTCTCTGCACTGCATTAGTGGGAAGGGAATTAATAACATGGAGCAGGAGCAGGGAATAACCACAACATTGTTATGTCAGGATAGAATCAAGTTGTGCTAGTTGCAAGTTGTGCTTACAGAGTGGGAATGGGCAGGAGCCACACGTCGTATTTGGCAGTAGCAACATATATGTCATCATATCTCATTCTGATCTACAGCGTTTTTTTAATGATTGCAATATGCATCACACTTTCACTCGCTTGACTTCTAAATCTCTGCTTCCTATGTGTTCTTTCATGCCGAGTGCAAACAAAAAGATGCAAACATACCCCATTTTGCTCTTTTGGTACCTTCCTAAATGAGCGTAGGATTGGCGACTAGCTTGCCCATGATGCCTCCTGTCAACGATAACAATGAAGCTTGCAGATGCACTTCCTCTGGAGAAGAAAGGTATTCAGGTTCATGTGGTATTTTTAATGTGCATGTGACTTTTCACAAATGCATGTCGTATATTTATTCTGTCTTCTGGGGTTCTCCCTGGAGAGGCAAAGTAATTTCCTTCATTCCAATGGTGCTTATGGCAAGAGCTGGTGCATTTATATTGAACAGTCTGGAGCGCTATCTTATTACACTCTCTGATTTTCCCTGCGCAGCTGAGGTCTTGCATGTTATGTTAAAAACAATATGTCGTAAAAGACCGAAGATATAATTACTTGGGAAGGAAAAAAAACCCATGTAGATTGCTGAAGTTCTGATCAGCTCCCTTATAAGCATTGAATTCCATCTTTATTCTCCACACCAATGCAAGAAGCTGCTTCTGGGAAGGCCCATAAGCTCAAATGATGTAGTAATCAATCTAAAGTTCCCAGCCTAAGGCGGCTCAATACAAAAATGCAAATCAGAGCCTTCCACACGATAACAGATGTACTCGGGTAGATGAATGCTTTCTTTTTAGCCTTTGAATGTCTGATAAAAGTTAACCGTCATTTCTTTGGGCTGAAACAAAAGATGTTCAGATTACCGATACAGGAAAAATAGATTAGAGCATTGTTCTTCATATATTTTTTTTAAAAAGCTGTTCAGTTTTTGGAAGTTTTAGGGCCAACGAGAGAGATATTACATGCAGACATGTGTAATGTCACCCAGAGGCATAGTGTGTGTTGCCAGTGCCAGGGGAAAGGCACGAATTGCACTGCCCCCCACATTGGCAGTGCCTCGCCCACCCAAGAGAACACTGGTGGTGTTCTCCTGCAGGTCAGGGCTTCAGCACACCTCTCCCTGCTTCAGTTGAAGCCAGGAGAGGTGCACAGAAGTCTACAGCGTCCTGACCTGCAGGAGAACGTTGGCGGCATTCTCCTTGAAGGTGGGGCTTTGGTATGCCTTTCACCACTTCACTTGAAGCCCAGGAGAGGCATGCAGGAGCTAGCAGCTCCTTGTCCCCAAGAAAACCAGAGGCATTCTCCTCGGAGGCAGGGTGCAGCTGGCTCCTGCTCGCCTCTCCCAGGCTTCAAGTTAATTCTTAGTAGTGCAACATTTTGCGCCACTAAGAATTTTGCGCCTGGGGCGATTGCTCCCATGGCCCCACCATGCTATGCCTCACATGTGACCACTGTCTCCCCTTTGAATTAGGAAAAGTTATTTCAGAGGCGTGATGGGGACTGGGGAATTGGTGGTTGTGGAAGATAAGATGCTTATCTTTTTCCTTGCTCCAAATGACCCCTTGCAAGTGGCTTTTCCATGTAACAGGGGAGCCCAATCCTAACTAACTTTCTGTGCAATGACGCAGCTGTGCTGAAACGGCCTCCACCGTATCCAGAGGTTGCTGGTGGTCTCCCTGAAATAAGGGGATATATGTCCCCTTCCTCCAGGGCAGGCCCTAGCATCCACTATGAGGCTACTTGAGCTTTCACCAGCAATGTTGCTGGTGCAATCAGTGTCAGGAAATCAGGCCTGGGAGCGGGGATAGGATATGGCGATAGCCTCTGCTGCCATTCACACCTCCTTCTGGGTTTGATTGATTCCCTTTACACCCCCTTCCAGTCTACATTGGGAAGCGCAATCCTAGCGCGCCTTAGCGTTGATGCTATGTGGTAGTGTCGATCCGTCATCAGTAGCGCCAACGTGGGGGCACCGATCTGCACCCCCGCGTCAGCACTACAGCAACAGGACTGGTGCTGTAGGCAGCGCCGGTCCTGTTGCGCCCACGCTAAGCCTCTCTCATGCCAACCGAAGCCGGTCTGTCTAGTTCCCAGAGGGTGATTGGTGGAGGGGAGGGAGATTGTGGAGGGTGGGATGTGGGTGGGCTTGGGAGGCCCGTCTGGGAGGCTGCAAGGTCCCGATTCGGGCCACGCGGTCTCCTCAGATCTGCGCCTGCTATTTAGGATTGCACCCCCCGTCTCTCACTCCTCTCCCCACCACCTGGTGGGAACTTACTGTATTGGAAAAGATAGAAGATACCCCGAGGAGATAGGAAATGGTATCAGCAGTGGCCCCTTGTCCAAATAAGCCAGGGATTACAGGGTTAACCCCCAAGGTCTTTGCCTGCAGTAGGAACATAGCTGCAGGAGGGCCCTGGCTAGGAAGGGTAATTAGCACAGGTGCAGATGGGTGTGGCTGATGAATTAAAGCCTGCCCAGCAACATACACAGATTGGCCTGCCTCGGTATGAAGTTGGAGGCAGGAGTTGCAGTAAGTTAGCTCCAGGTAGGTGCAGCACCGGGCAGGTGTAGGTAGGTAGGTAGGTGGGTGGGTGGGTGGCTGTGGATTGACTGACTGAAGGACTGTTAGATGGACTGACTGGATACTTGGTTATTGGAACTGTGAGTGGGTTCCTGTGGTGCCTTGGTTGGAGAGGAGTTGTATGGCTGCCATGCCCCTGGAGCCACCGAGTGGAAGAGGCATGTGTGGCTTAAGTAAGCTGACTGCCTCTTGTTTGGTGGTGGGGTTTTGTGGTGCTAAGTTAGGGTATCTTGAGCTAAGCCAGTGATGAGGGCAGTCTGGAGGAGGCTGGCCAGCCAGTGAATCCAAACAAGGCTGCTGGAAGAGAGGAGAACCAGTGGGAGAAGGAATAGGCTTACCAGACGACCTGGTTTGACCGGGATTATCCCAGTTTAAGAAAGTTGTCCCAGTGTCCCGCCGGTTTGAAGGTCTATCCCGGTTTGCCCTGGATGCCATTTAAAGTAGAAGTGCATTTTTGTTACTCGTCAGGAAGACGTACCGACAGGGGCGGACCTAGTCGAAATGGCGCCCATGGCGCCCAATGGAAGTGCGCCCCCAGGGGGCATGTGACATTGTGCCACCCCACCCCAAGAACTGCAACCCCCCCCCACGGGAGCCCAGGTCTACCCATTGGAAGCAGCCAGGGAGCCCCGGTCTACCTATCAGAAGCAGCCGCGGGTAGACCTGGGCTACACGGAGCCCAGGTCTACCCATTGGGACCAGCCGCGGGTAGACCTGGGCTCAGGTCTACCCATTAGAAATGACGGCGGGTAGACGTGGGCCCTGCGGAGTCCAGGTCTACCCATTGGGACCAGCTGCGGGTAGACCAGCGCTCCGCTTGTCGGGAAAGCATCCAGAGCCCAGACCTTCCCCCACCCATTCATAGCATCTTTAAAGTGCCAAGGCATCTTTAATCTTCATAACTTTTAAGGTTACGGTGAGCTTAGCCTTAGTTTTTTTTGTAGTTGGTTCTTTACGTTTGCTGATTTCAGTTTGAAATCCCTGTGTCTCCACTTTCAAAAATCTGAGTCAGTGTCTGAACAAGCCACATGTGTATAGGCTTTTGAAGTGTATAGGCTTTTTTGGCAGGCTTTTGAAGCAACTGCAGAGCTATGAGAAACTGTAGTAGGGTAGAAAAAAACATGAGTGTGTGTACCCACAGATCTCTCATACTGGACCTGAGGCCGAAAAAACCAGTTGCCGTCTGCACTCTTGATTGAGTTCTGTACTAGTTGCATCATCTGAGTATAGTGCGCGCCAATGGACTGCATGTGCACAGGTCCACACAGATGGGAACACCATGTGCAACATTAGCCTCTGTGACTGGCAGAAATATGAAGCCTCATATTTCTAGGCTAGGCCTGATATCAATAATAAGAGCTGGCCTACTCTCCATCCCTGGTCAGCTAAGGGGTACATTCCATTTGCTTGAGTGTCCACAGTTCAGACCCATGACCTTGTGGACACTGAGCTGAAGAATGCATTCCCCAGGTCTGGATTTGAGTGTGGCTACCCTTGGCTATGGTCTGACCCCGAGCCACCCGCCCGTCTGTGCAGATAAATAAAAACAGAGGAAAGCGAGGGCTGATGTGTCAATGCATATACAAAGCTGACAGAACATTTTGATGCCACAGGACGTTCTGTCACCCGTGCCTGGAAAATATTTGCAGATGAAGATTTCCTCATGTGTTATAAATTGCAATTGATTTTTTTCTCACTTTAGTAAGCATTTTCATGCATTTATTTAAAAAAAAAACTTCTTGAGGGACCTGCTCCATCCGTTCCAGCATTGCCCAGACAGGCATTAGTGTACTTATTTTACTTTCTGCAATGGAATATCTCATTGCAATTAGCTGGCAAGCAACTGGCATGAGCGAACTGCTTCAGTGGAGTTCAGTAACTGGCACCTTCAATTAAAGAATCTTGGAAACCTTAATTTCACAATGCACATTTCCCTTCTGCCTCGGAAACACATTTTTACATTTTAGTGGCTCTGGAAATGTACTTTTCCCAATGCGTTCTTGAGTGTAGCTCCAAAATACTATAATTTTTAGAAAATCAGCTTAGTGAATGCAGGCAAAATGGTTAGATCAGGTTTCAAAGCAAGAAGGCTGATATTTTTCCTGCCAAAGGAGTATATTTTGAGAATATTTTGTCGTATTTGATATACAATAGCTTCACACAGACCACTGATCCAGATCGTTAGACAATATGTACAGGTACAGTTAGGCTGCAATCCTATATGCAATTACCTGGGAGTAAATCCAGGTGCTGTTAATGGGGCTTACTTCTAAGTAGATATACATAGTTTAGTGTTGTTACAATAGCCCCCATATAGTCTATGCTGGGCTTCCTATATAATGAGACTTCCTTTTGTTTAGGGCAGGGGTATTAAACATAAGGCCCAGGGGCCGGATACAGCCCTCAGAAGCTCTTTATTCAGCACTCTGGTTCTCCCAGCACCACCATCAGCTGCTGAGCTATGCTGAGGTGTCAATGCTTGAAGGGTAGCCCCCATGGTACTTGGACTCTCCCGTATCTTGAAAATATACTTCAGATTTGTGTATTTTTTTCTTCTGTCATTTGCAGCTAATGAGCTGCTGAGAAAAAAAAGTGTTTATTTCCGGTCATCACCTGCTTAATGACATCACTTCCTGCCTAATGATATCACTTCCTATCCTCAGAAGGCATCATGAATGCTGTATGAAACAAGTTTGACAACCCTGGTCTAGGGACACACGAAAAAATCCAGGATAAGAAATCTGCACTGTAAATACAGAAATGGCTCATCCCTAGCTCAGGGTCCACATATTTCTCGCCCACCCACTCTCGCCCACCCACCCATAAAGATTAATAGCTGTCACTGGGTTTTTGGGGTGAGTGGAGAAAACTGACTATAAAAACTGTTGAGGTAATGGTGAAATGTGTGCTTCCTTTCTTGGTATTGGGGTAACCGGTTCTAGTCCCCTCCCACTGTGTCCCCAAATACAAGCATAGTATTTAATTGTATTCTCTCCTATATAAGCAAAAGGAGCCATTCACTTCTATGGAAGAAAGTAAAGGACACCACTGGAATGGCAACAGAACCAGCCTCCTACCATGAGAAGCACTACCAGATAGGTGGAGTTGGCCAAGAACACAATCAGGATTGGGCATTTGTTTAATACATACACATTAGCAAAAAGAGAAAATAGGTACAGTATTGAGTATGTTAAACAGGGATGTGCTGCAGTCACTGAGCCCAACTCGCAAGTCAAGTTACGAGTCAGCAACCCCTTGATTTGATTTGTGAGTCAGATCATGTACCTGGTGCAAGTCTATGTGAGCAAAATTTCGAGTTGTAAGAATCATTTTAAGAAATGAGTCGAGTCACAAGTCAGTGTCTTAAGCTGATATTCTCAGCATTCTGCACCTAATACATTTTTCCTGAATGCGCCTTTTCTACACTGTCCGCCTATACAGCAACTTGCTCAAAGGCCTACTCAGATTACAACTGGGGCATATGGTGGTACTCCCAGGAAAAGCCTCCCTGGGTTGATTTCCAGACATGCAATCTTGATAGCTTTGGGTATGTCACCCCAACCCTCTCTTCGTCAATTGTTTGTGATAATGTGCCAAGGGCTGAATCCTAGGCATCACAATCCATATGCGTGTTCGACTAGCTGTGGGCTAGGAACCAACACAGGCAGGCATTCCAAGGACCTTTCATAGGGTGATTGTGTTCCCTCTGTTTGAAATTATACCCCTCAAATGTGTTTAGTTCTTTTATATAGCGGGTGCCAGTTGACTATATTAGTGGAAGGAATCTGGCATTAATCTTCCCTGGAGAAATGCAAGTTCCTTTCTGGGAACGTTTGAGATGCAAGCTGTTGAAATTTCACAAGCTTGCATCACCCTGTGAAATACAAGCTGGACTATCTGAAGAGTGTGCATTTGATTTTGTTTGAAGGTGCCTGATAAGATGTAGCCTTCCTGAGAGGATCTTTTTACAGGGGTTTGCTGAACAAGACAGTACAGGAAATCTGTTACCCCAGAGGTGTGTCTGGAGCTGCCGATGGGAATGTGAACAGTAGAAAATGCTATGTTCGAGAGGTTGTTTCTCTCATCTATAACATTATGTTCTTTTGTTCTGAACAGCTGTGCAGGTAGATATATTTCTACAAATATATAGGCTCCCATTACTCTAAAGGTGTATCATCTAGACTGGCCCTGAACCTCAGAAATGCTTGGCATGAGGTCAGGATGATTCTCTGCTTTTTTCCAAGCCTAGAAGAGTGTAGGAAAATCTCTTCTAGTTTGCCTCAGAGCAAGCAAGGTGTCTTGCTAATTTCTGAGGCTCAGTACAACAGGGTTGTCCCTATCTTGGGTATGTGGAAGCGGATGTGTTCCTGTGGTCACCCTGAAGTGCCTCCAAGATTTGGCATGACATCACAGACAAGGCCCCATCGTTCTACTTCTCATGCCTTCCAAGGGCAATAGAAAGTCAGTTTAGGTGGGGAATGCTTTGTCTTTCTCTGCTTTTGGAAAAACGTGTTGAAGCTTGACGAACTGGTCAGAGGATTTGTGAACCTTTGCTTCCGGGTGCAGTAAATTCCATCTGCCAAGTGCAAGTAGTCCGCCAAAGTCTATGGAACTGGTTCTTAAAGCATTCATATTTACTCTTAAGGATTCAGATCTAATTCACACTTATCAGTAGCAATGTGGGAGCTACCCCACATTTTCCTCACCACTTTTTCCTCCCATTTTTTTTACTGCTGGTGTGGATTATTCCAGGTCTTGGAGCCTGACTAGAAGAAAAAAAAAGTCAAGAAGAAGCAGTTTCTGGAGGGAAAGCACGGGTAAAGGGATAGCCCAACAACTTCTCCATTCTATCCATGCCCCACATTTTGCATACAATTGTGGCTCTAATCTAAATCTACAGCACATCTTTTCAAAAACCATATAGACAGCATCGTTAGGAGGACGCAAGAAAGCCGTTATGAGACCATCTAATCCATTTCTTGCAAGATGCCTTTCAGTAATTGCTTTCTGTCCAGAAGTCCTGAAGGCACTTAAAACAACTTGCAGGAAAATTAATTAAACTGCCTGCTTTGTTATTTATCAAATGACCAGCTCTTTGTTTTCCACTTCGGCTTATTTCAAGTGACTGTACAGACAACGGAAGCACCACGCGTGTGCATCTCTTGACAAAGGCGCACGTCAGCTTAATTGCTTTTTTGGCACATTTTCTGACCTTGCACGAGACTTTGGGTTTTAGATTATTGATCTGCATCCAAGACCTCAGCAAGGGATGTATCAAAGAGTATTCCCTCTAGTTAGGGAAAGTGGAGGGCATGAACTGACAAGCTGTACGTTTTCATTAGATACTGCTTGTGCTTGGTGGTAGGATGAATCTTTCTGTAATATCCCAGCACACTCTGACTGCTAATACCCACAGAGTCAATACTTCCCTTTTATATATAGAGAGAAAAACAGTTTAAATAGCGCAGGCAACTCGGCTCACCATTCCACATACAACCCAATCTTGCCAGGTTGTACTGAACAGGTTGTATTTGTACTGAACACAGTAAGAGTGCAGTCCTATCCTGGAGTTAGGCCAGCACAGTTAGACCAACAAAGTTTGACTGGCACAACAGCCACCGTCAAGAATGTTTGGACAACTCTTGGAGTCAGGGAGGATGGTGCCCATCTGTGCAATGGCCTCTCTGACTCCAAGAGTGGCCCAAACATACTTTACAGTGTCCCTTGTGCCGGCCAAACTTTACTGGCCTAACTGTGCCGGCTTAATTCCAGGTTAGGGTTTCACCCTAAGAGTGATTTCTGAGCACTCCGTTCTCTAAAAATGTTATACAGTCCATGTTTTCAGCCTGATCAGTTGTCTGTTGAATGGCCAAGCTTTGTTTTATCGGAGATTAAAATTTGTCCAATCATAAAAGCACCAATTGCATCAGCATTACAAATATTGAAAAGCACATCATCTAGGATGTCTGACATTTCAGTTGATAAATGTTTATTTTTGTCGGTTGGCGCCTGTTTGTATAAGCAGCCATTCCTTCCTTAGAAGTGACAGTTTGTAATAGGCACCTATACCTTTTTCAGGCACCCCATATTCTATAATGGATGCTTTCATGATGTCTGCTTACATTATTAATGATCTCTGCCACTCAGTGGTGAAGCTTCATTTGTCTTCATACTTCACCCTTCCCTGCTTCTTTATAATTGAGACTTCTTCTGTCAAGTAGTCACCACCACTGAGGTCTTCAGATACGACTTAATCTCATCTAAGGATTACTGTCCCCTATTACAATGTTTTGTTGACAAGAACATACTCACTAATTACTCCCGCCATGAAAATTATAACACAGGAAGGTTTATATCATGTGAAACTTCTGACCCTTCATGCTGAATGCAGTCCACTGACCTCCTTGGTGTTTTGTCACCCCTGCTTCTCATTTTGTGATGGTCCACCAGCTTGGTGAATCACAGGTGGTGCAGGTTTCAGTCTGTGTCTTTCTGTGACTTGGATAAAGATGTGCTAGAGCAGTGTTATTCATACTTTGGGTCGGGACCAACTTGGTGGGTCACAACCTGATGTCAGGTGGGTTGCGGAAAGCTGGGAGCAGGCATCCTGGAAACTACAGACCTTACCCTTCTGGTATTCCTTTTGTGAGTGTTAACCGTTTGAATTTACCAGTGAGGGTTTTTTTTCTTCTCCTTTTTTTTAGCTCAGTGCTTTTACATGATATTTTGTCCTAATCTTGCTTTCTGTCCAGGATGTTTCTTGGTTGTACAATTGCTGCAGTCCAAGAATGCCAGTTTGCATTTCAGGAGTGTCATTTGATTATGTTACAATGACAGCGCTTCCTGCTTGATTATGTCACTTCCTGCAACAACATGACTTCCAGGTTAATGATATCACTTCTGGTGGGTCCCAAGTGCCATTCTAAAAAGTAGGTCCTGGTCTGAAAAGTTTGAATACCACTGTGCTGGAGATCTAGGGGTGACTCACCATATATGTACATTCCAGGGAATGAAAACCAGACATCAGGAGGCATTCCTATGTGACTTCAATGACTCCTTCAACATACCATTTAGGAAACCCAACAGGTCACCCGCATCTCAAGTGACCAGCATGGTGCTAACTTCTCTCTCAGCATCTCATGGTGTTACATGCATTTTTATGTATTGCACATTGCTGAAAAATATACCATGCACAGAAGGGGGGTCAACAAGGAACATTTGAGTGGTCAATGTGTTTTTGTTTTTGTTTTGTTTTTGTTTTTTGGAGCCTTTGTTAAGAGGATTCTAGGGTAGAAAGGTGACTTGGAAAATTATTTGCTGTGGTTGTATCACAACAGCTGGGTCTTCAGCCCAGCTCACCATCCCTTACAACATCCACACCTGCAGGATTCCTGTAATGTAGGCCAGTCAGGTTTCCTAGAATGTACGCTTATGCTATGAGAAGCAAATGTCACCACACATCATTGGTTGGTTGGGCATGGGAAAGGTTTTTGACTCCTATCCCATGTTGTAATCACAATTAATTTACTGCCAATTGGTGACTTCCTTTTCTGGCTGCTCTGCTTTTCGTTAGCGGAACCATGGTTCTCCAAAAAGGGGCCGCGCTTCCTCTCTCTTGCTTAGGCTTCCATCTGTTCAGGAACCTGGCCTTCATGGAAGTTTCATAGATGAATAAGAGAGATGATAACCAGTTGAATGCAGGATTTTTCTAGATAGTGATGAAGAATTTAGCGACATTTGTCCTGGAGAAGATGAGGTCCGAGGCAGTTGCACCCCTGGCCTGCATGCCATATGGGGGCCAGGGAGCAGACTGCCGCTCCTCCTCCCACTCATATTCCAGTGCCTTACATGACATCCCAGCCTTCCAAAACCTGTCTACAGCCTTGAAAGGCTTTTAAACAATACTTCCGGTTTTTGTTGGAAAACAGGAAGTACTGTTTAATGGCCTCCAGAGGCTTCAGAGGGCCAGGAACACCATGCACGGTCCTGCTGCCTGAGGGCATTCCCCCCCCCGGGGCTAATAGCAGGAGTGCCACTGGTTCAAGGCAGTAAGAGAACTTCAAAGGCTGCCACAAAGAATATGTGGGACAGTTGTCCACCGGTGACCATAACAAGAAAAATGAAATTTGTTTTAAGCTGCTGGAAAACCCCATTGGTCTGACATTGAAGTGCTTGCCTCCAATGTGACAGCTGTTTCCTGAACAGCAAAGTCCAAAAGTCCTCCTGGCTGTGCTGCTTTTCATTCGCCACTCCGTAATAAAAGTGTCTCTTTTAGACAACACAAGGTCTTTCTCTTGCAGCTAGCTATGCAGTGGCTGAAATGCCCTTCAGATGTCTTGTCGGTTAATCATCCCTGGCCCTGCTCCCACCCGTCCCTTGTTATCCTCCTCTCCTCCCACCTCTGAGCCGTGTAAGCAGCTGGCAGGACTGCTCCCAGCCCTGCTCTGCTACACCTGTGCTGGGAGGGGTCGTCATGGCAACCCCAGGCCCAGCTACGCCTTGTCTGGTTTGATGGGGTAGCCTCTCCACAGGCCTCACGAAGGATGTGAGATGCAGTTGCTGCCTGTTGCAGTGGCTTTGTGTTCTTGCCTCTTGACTCCTTGTTTCCTGTTTCTTTAGCTTTGGCTATAATAATAGTAAAACTACATTTGTACAGTGCTTTCTATATTTTCTTTAGATTTAATATCTTTATGGAATCCTTATGACAACACTGCAAGGTTGGTAAGTTTGTCCTCGTATTGCAGCAAGGTTGCTGAAGCTGAGAGCATGTGGCTTGCCCAAGGCCACCCAGTGGGTTTGTGGCAGAGGTGAGATTCACGTCAAGGAAATCCTGATGAAAGGCTTTTCAGGTCCAAAGGATGAATGGAACATCAGTGGCTGCATTAATCGTCGTGAGGATGATCATCATAGGATTTTTTTGGTTGTTCAGAACGTTTAAAGCACTTTACACGCCTGATCTCAGTTCCCTTCCCCTTCCTTTCCCATATTTTCTATATCACCAAAGAAGCAAGTAACAGAAATCAATTCAGCCACTTCTCAATTACCAGGAAACCTTATTTCCCTAAGCACTGCTGGGTTCAGAAGGGCTTAGGCTTGTTGGATTAAAAAGAAGAAGAAATTGTTTAGGAGATAAAAGTTAAATTATCTTGTTTGTAAAATACCTAGCCTGATATAGCTATCTCTTATGAAATACAACCTAATTTTTCATGAATAGTCCGGGAAGCTGAACAATGAATCTCTGCACACTGAGATTGTGGGCGCAATCCTACCCAGCGCTGAATAGCATGGCCGGCCGGCCAGCGCCATATCCAGCGCTGGGTAGGTGGAGGCTGGAGCCTCCCCGTGGCAAGGGAGCGTGTGCTCCCTTACCATAGGGGAGGCTCCAGCCTCCCCTATGTGCTCCTCGGATCTGCAAAGATCCAAGGAGACCACGCAGCCCAAATTGGGGCCGTGCAGCCTCCCTGATGGGCTTAGGATGTAGCCATACAGCCACCTCCCAAGACCACCCAAGTCCCACCCCTGCCTCCCTCCCTCCCACCAATCCCTGTGCTGCTTCCGTGCGGAGCCTTCCTTGCGCCAACCAGCTTCAAAAAAGCAAGAGTCTCTCCCACTATTTCTTAATTTATCTCTCCCCCTCAAGTACTCTGCATGTGTGTGGGGGGGGGGGGGGCTTGGGGAAAGGGTTGGGGCCGATAGTGAGTACAAATAGAAATGGAATAATAAACCAAGCCAAGTGAGTACCTGTACAGCTCCATCTTGGTCTATGTTGTTTTTCAGAGAGTCATTTATAAACCACTGCTCCCAATGAACGTATAGTCTGTTTGCTTGCAGGGCAACATCTTCTAGTTGCTAAACCTGTTGATCTACCCTTGATAGAAAGGTTGGTTTTCCAAGGTTGCTATTTATTCTGGAATGAAGCACAGAAATAGGTTGATCCGTACTCCCAAGAAATTTACAATCTTAAAAATTTGCTGGGCAGGGTCTTCTGATGCTGGACTTGCCACGCATCTGCCCTTGACTTTTTCTCTACAGCAGTTATATCGTCATCTTTTGTTCTGAAATGAGACTCGGGGAACTGGCTGTATCTGAAGTGGGGTATTTCTGTAGCCTTACAGCTCATCCTTTAGCTTTATTCAGGTCAGAAAATGGCACGTAATAAAATTGCAAGAAACGGTAACACAAAGAAGGCATGGATGGTGAGTTAGAGGAGGAGACAAGGGGAAATGGCTATCATCTTTCAGTTGCTTGTGGGAAGAGAAATATTAACCAAGAAAAGGGCATCTCAACAGTGTGTGTCAGTCTCTTAGGATGGATTGCCCAGAGGAACTAAGAAAATAAAAAGGCGTTGCTACCGGATTCATCTTGTCACATCCTTGGTTTAAAAAAGAAGAAGAAAAAGGGTCTTATTGTCTGGCTGCCTTAGTTATGCAGCACATGTGCTTTCTGGAAAATTAAAAATTATTCTAGACCTTTATTCTCATGTGTACCAAACATTGCTGACTGCCTAACTCAGAAATCCAGAGGTTGTAAAGAAAGGTCTTGGAGCTCTACCCATGATCCAATTAAGCTGGAATACTGTACTTGACTGTATACCAATTAATTGCCATTTACATTAGTAAGAGCAGGCAGACCTATAGCCTAGTACTGTACTCAGATTTAAATTTGAGGCATATGCTGATAGCATGAATACCAATTTCTTTATTAAGTTCTCCTTCCACCACCACCACCCAAAGTGTTTCCTTCCTTTATCAGGGGGCTGCTTGTAACTTATATTCTGTGGTCCAGGCCTGCAAACTGCTATTTAAAGTGTACAAAAGATCTCTAAGGAGAAAGGAAGGAAATACATCCCGATAGAATGAACCTATGAAATTGCCCCACTTCTTGAGTAGAATATTGCGAGCTTAAGTGACCCCGTGTTCACCTCATTATCACACACTTAGAATTTGCTTTCCAAAGTGTCTTGCCTTTGATCTTCCAGAAGGCTTCTAGAGATTCCCTAATGGGGAGCAAACTTGCTAAGAAGACTGCAGAGGGATATGGGAGGGAAGAGGGAGGAGGCCAGCCTCAGTGGCTCTTCACTCCAGTGGATTTGCAAATGGGACATTAACATGTTCAATTTTAGCATGAACGACTTGCACTGAAACAATGTTCAGGGAGGGGAATGTTTTCTGAGATGCCTATTTTGCGGGTGACTGTTTTCTGAGGGACAACTGCAGCCATATTGAATATGCTGATTTTAAAGCATATCTTGAACTGAGATAACGGTTGGTACAGCCCCACTATTGACTCTGCTAAAGGTCATTCTGGTTAAAAGGTAGCTTTTACTAAAGACACCTTCCCTCCTCCCTTCACTCCAGTGGGGAATGCACCATGTTGAGGGAGAGGCCCTTGGCTGTGCAGCTATCCTAAAGATGAAACAGAAACTCAGCAAATAACTACAATGCAAGAAATGTGGCCACTGCAATGAGTGTCTGAATTTCAAAGGGTCCATTTTTTCCGCTTTTGATGCAGTCCTTTCATGCTTTGAATGCAACTATTTTTCAAGACAAGGTTTTCCTTTAGGATAATGATGTCTATTTTACCACTGCACTTGAAGCCCAGAGCCCCTTGGAAGTAATGTCAGAAACAAACTTTTATTCACTCCAGCAAGGTGAAGGTTTGACCCACAGCATGCTTCTGATAACACTTTTAGCTTCCCCCTCCTAGTAGTCAGATCTCATTATTTTTGCTCACCTCCTGTAGAACATATAGAAACAGTGTATTTCCTCTAGCCATAGGAAGTACCAGCACAAAGGAAAGCGAATAGGAGTTACACAGGTGTGAACCAACATGCGAAGGACTGGAATAATGCATAGGATTCAGTTTCAGTTCACGAGCAATAGTTCTAGCAAGGAAGAGACTTAACTTCCAAAGTAGCAGCTTCTCTGCATGTGAGTTTCTGTTTGTGTCAGAACGGCTTGCTCAGGATGTATGTGGATACAGTCAGGCACTCACTTTGCAATGCTGATTTGAACAAGAAGCATTCAGTGCCTTGCCTGTAAAAAGGCATAGATGACGCTCCTATGTTTTCACCTGCATTGTAGTGCACAGTGCTGGTTTGCTCATGAGGCACCTTGAGGGCCCGTTCCGAGACTCTTCATCGCCAGTAGTACGCTCATACTACTGTAGGGACTGGTGGTAGCCTCCATTGTTGTACCCTATGATCCTCCGTGTTGGACTGCATGGCCCAATACAGAGGTTCTCAAGTCTGCGCCAGCAAAGTAGTGGCATAGACTTGAGGAGGCCCATTGCAGGGGTCAACACCCTTACCCAGGGGAAGGGGATGTTCATCCCCTTCCCCCAAGGATCCTCTGATGGCTGCTGTGGCTCCTGTTGGATGCAGTGGTAACCGTTTTGGCACCACTGCTCCTCTGGGAGCCGAGCAACTTAGGATTGGTCTGTTAGGCAGCTATCTCAGGTAGTGGCTTGTCAGAGACATGAAGGGGGAACCCCGACATCTGCCTTTCCCCTTCTACATGTTTGTGCTCTTAGCTGGTTCCACCAATGCTGCTCTGCTGCTCTTCTTTTCCCACTCCCTGCCTTTTTAAAAGGCAGAGGACAAGAAATGGAGCACAGCAAATGTGGAGGAGTCTCAGGCAACTGGGTGGGGGAGGCCAGAGCCAGGCCTGGTGATGCAGCTGAGAGTACAAATATTCAGCCACTGCTTTGGGATGAGCACATCCCTCTGCACCCGACTATATAAGTGACAACATTGCTATAGCCTTTTTTTCCTTTTTGCACATTTAGAGTGCTTCACATACAATTATCGCAGTGAGCCTCAGGGGTCTTGTAAGATAGTTCAGTATTATTGTCCCCATATTGCAGAAGGGCTGTTGAAGCCAAGAGAAAATGCTTGCCTAAGGCGACCCTGTGAGTTTATGGCAGACTCAGGGACTTCTTGCTTCACGGCTCAGTTTCCTAGCCATGCTGCAACATTTGTTGCATATCTGGGTCACAGCTTTCATGTTTACTGAGCTAGCAAATGTTTGGATATGTGTTGAATGTGTGCTCTGTCATTCACTAGTTGGAATGCACACTACAGGTGTCTCCCCTCTCATTTGATGTTAGGGTCCGGAGCAGTGGTGAAAAGTGAAAACGGTTGAAAAGCGTTAGTTTACTATTAGTAAACATTAGTTTACAAATGTTGATTCCAGTGCTTTGTTTGGCTAGCAGTCGTTCTCAATCTTTTTAGACCAGGATCCACTTTTTAGAATTGCACTTGTGTCAGGACCCACCAAAAGTGATGTCATTAACCTGGGCATGATGTCATAGCCGGAAATGACATCATCAAGCAGGAAGTGCCATCACTGTGACATAATCAAATGACACTCCTGGAATGCAGACTGGCATTTAATTCTTGGACTGCAGCAACCGCACAACCATAAAACATCCCTGACAGAAAGCAAGATTAAGGCAAAATATGATGTAAGAGCACTGAACTAATAATTAAAAAAAAAAACCTCACTTGAAAATTCACAGTTAACATTCACAGATGTAATATTATATAGCAAGAATATGGCTTGCAGCTTCCAAGATGGCTGCTCCCAGCTTTCTGTGACCCACCTGACATCAGGTCATGACCCACCAAGTGGATCCCAACTCACAGTTGGAGAAAGGCTGAGCTAGCAAATTGCAAATGTCTTTTTTATCTTGCAAATTCCTGCTGTCACACAAAAATGCAAATACTCTGATTAACTCACTCACTCACTCACTCACTCACTCACTCACTCACTCACTCACACACACACACACACACACACACACACACACACACACACACAGAGCGCAAAAACTTGGAGTTAGGCCAGCACAAGTTAGGCCAGCAAAGTTTGACTGGCACAAAGGACACCATAAAGTATGTTTGGTCCACTCTCAGAGTCAGAGAGCCCAGCACACAGATGTGCACCATCCTCCCTCACTCTGAGAGTGGTCCAAACGTGCTTTACAGTGGCCCTTGTGCCAGCCAAACATTGCTAGCCTAACTTGTGCCGGCCTAACTCCAGGTTAGGATTGCGCCCACAGTGTCGTTCCTGAGCTCCTGTGTAACATGGTCCTCTCTCTCGCCTCCACAGCCATTCACGGCTCAGAGAGCAAAGCCTCCCAGCCAGCTCTCAAATGTTTTTGAGAGAACCAGTGGTTCTCCAACGTTTTAGCACCGGGACCCATTTTTTAGAATTACAATCTGTCCAGGACCCACCGGAAGTGATGCCATGGCCGGCAGTGTCATCACTGTGACACCAGAGCCTGCTGCTTTCCTGAGAAGGCAGCAATAAGTTGGGTGATTTCTCAGCCATCTTACTATAACAAAGTGAATCAGAAAGAAAAAAAGCCTATTTACAGCCTTGACACACAATAATCACATAGCCCTCCCCCTTTCCCGCATCCCATCGTCCTAGATTTTCAATATGGCTGATCTAGGTGTTTTGTGACCCACCTGAAATTGGCTTGCAACCTATTGGTGAGTCCCAACCCATAGTTTGGGAACCACTGCTAAACACACTTTCCTGGGAGTAACAGCCCAATCCAGCCTGGAGCCCTGTGCAGTGATGCAGCGGTGCTGACACAGGCAGAGGATTTTTGGCTTTTAGAGGTCTCCCCAGGGTGATATTTGTATTCTTGCTCCAGGGTAAGTCCCAGGAGCTACAATGGGTCAACTTGGACCTGCTCCAGTGAAATCATGGATCAGGCCCAGGAAGGGATTTGGGATTTGGCATGTGCCAGCACTGCCAATCCTGTCCCCTCCCAAATTGATCTGTCCATTCCTCTGTCATCTCCTCCTGCCCCATTCAATTCCATCCCCATCTCACATACTTGCTCTGATGGGCCTCTGTTGTTCTGCCAGCACCAGTGAGAAAGCTTTATCTTTCCTGCCAATGTGCCTGGACCATGTGCAGTGATGTCATTCAGGGGGAACGGACCAGAACGGGCGTTCCGGATCCTAACAGGCTCCGTGGCTGGTTCCGGGTTCCCGACAAGTGCCAATCAAAAGTGAGTTCCTGTTCCTAAATCATTTGAATGACACCACTGACCATGTATTGCCACTAAGTGCTTTACAGTGCATGTTCCACCAGCTCAGGCCCTCAATAGGATTGGGCCATTAGTACCACTGAATTGAGCCTCCTTCTGAATAGACATGCATAGGATTGTGTTGTTTCCAAACATATATAAGCTGCTCTTTTGGGATTTGAAATCATTGGATTTTTTCCCCAGGTATACGAATGTATGTTACGGCCCTGTTGCAAAATAAACTTGGTTTTCCCTTGTAGACTTTGTTACAACCTTTTTTTCTTTTTCTTTTACCAAATGAGTGCTTTTCATGAATGCCCTTTTTAAGAGGGGGGGAAAAAAAGCCTTTCTACCCCATGGACTTGTTTTGAGCCTTGTGGCCTTTTCATTCCAACCCACACAATCTGTTTCTTGGCAGCTTACCTGAATCCCACCTGGTCTTTCCCCTGAAAAAAACAACTGGAAACTGATGGTTTGTTGTTGTTGTTGTTCAGTCGCTAAGTCGTGTCCGACTCTTCGCGACCCCATGGACCACAGCACGCCAGGCCTCCCTGTCCTCCACTAGCTTCCTGAGTTCGCCCAATTTCATATTCATTGCTTCGGTGACACTATCTAACCATCTCATCCTCTGTCGCCCCCTTCTCCTTTTGCCTTCAATCTTTCCCAGCATGAGGGTCTTTTCTAAAGAGTCCTCTCTTCTCATCAGGTGGCCAAAGTATTGGAGCTTCAGCTTCAGCATTTGTCCTTCCAGGGAGCAATCAGGCTTGACTTCCTGGAGAATTGACCGATTGGATCTCTTTGCAGTCCAGGGGACTCTCAAGAGTCTTCTCCAACACCATAATTCAAAAGCATCGATTCTTCGACGCTCTGCCTTTCTTATGGTCCAGCTCTCACAGCCATACATGGCTACTGGGAAAACCATCGCTTTGACTATGCGAACCTTTGTTGGCAGGGTGATGTCTCGGCTTTTGATTAAGCTATCTAGGTTCACCATAGCTTTCTTCCCAAGAAGTAAACGTCTTTTAATTTCATGGCTGCAGTCACCATCTGCGGTGATCTTGGAGCCCAGGAAAATAAAGTCTGTCACTGCTTCCATTTCTTCCCCTTCTATTTGCCAGGAAGTGATGGGAGTGGTTGCCATGATCTTAGTCTTTTTAATGTTGAGCTTCAAACCAATTTTGGCACTTGCCTCTTTCACCCTCATCAAAAGGTTCTTTAGGTCTTCCTCACTTTCTGCCAGTAGAGTGGTATCGTCTGCATATCTGAGGTTGTTGATGTTTCTCCCAGCAATCTTGATTCCAGCTTGTGAGTCATCCAGCCCTGCCTTCCTCATAATGTACTCTGCGTATAAGTTAAATAAGCAGGGTGACAATATACAGCCTTGTCGTACTCCTTTCCCAATTTTAAACCAGTCGGTTGTTCCATGTCCAGTTCTAACTGTTGCTTCCTGACCCGCATAAAGGTTTCTCAGAAGGCAGATCAGGTGGTCTGGAACTCCCATCTCTTCAAGAACTTGCCACAGTTTGTTGTGATCCACACAATCAAAGGCTTTAGCATAGTCAATGAAGCAGAGGTAGATGTTTTTCTGGAACTCTCTTGCTTTCTCCATGATCCAGCGAAGGTTGGAAACTGATGGAGCCACCAGTAATTCTTCATGACAAAGGATAGGTATCATAAATGCTTTTCCAAAGATGCTGCCATGCACTGGACAGCTGCAGCTCAGAGAAAAAGCCCAGGAGGGGTTTGGTTTTGTTCAGAAGACTTCAGTAGAAAATGTGATTTTTTTTTAATTTTAGAGCAGGCAAGGACTCAGATGCGTTTGAGTGACTTGCCATACTTTTGAAATAGATGAGTTTGACAGCAAGAAACAAGAATGAGTCATTTGGCTTTAGAAACCACATCAGCCTTTGGCATCCCCCCCCCCCCCGGTAGATGGTATTCAGATATTCCTTTTTCGTGTTTGTGTAATTTTCGGATCCCAGACCCAGCTGTAGGAGATTGCATAGTGCAAATCGTATTTCAAACACTGCCTCTATATACCGTCAGTCCTCTTTATATGCGAACTTGCTAACTGCGAATTTGCTTGGGAGGGGCAGAATTGCTATTTGCTTCGTAATCTGCACCTCTATCCTCATTATCCACATTATCCACTACCTTCCAAAAGCTGCAGGGACCTTCAGAACGACACCTGCAACCAGCACTGAGCCCTTTAAAATGGGCAGCAGAAGCATCCACCAGCCATGTTTAAGGAGTCCATGCTGGTGGCAGGTGCCATTCTGAAGATCCCTGTAGTCTCCAGAAGGTCTCAGCAGTTTTCAGAGATCTTTTGGCACTTTCTACTGCACTCTGAGGGTCTCTGCTGGATTCTTCTGATGGCAGGTAAGGGACCCCTTGCACCTAGCCCCATTGATCCTATAGGATCAATGGTTTGTTATCTGCAAATTTGCTATACCCAAGGATTTCCAGGAAGCTAATCCTGGCGGATAATGTATATAGCCAATGTCCGCCCTGGCCCACTGGCTTGCTCTGGCCCACATCCAGTGATGTCATTCAGGGGGAACGGACCAGAACGGGCGTTCCGGATCCTAACGGGCTCCGTGGCTGGTTCTGGCTTCCCGACAAGTGCCAATCAAAAGTGAGTTCCTATTCCTAAATCATTTAGATCCCACTACTGCCCACATCCCCTAGCAGACGGAGCAGTGTACTCTGGCTAAGGTAAGATCTGCGCTGAGCAGCACAAACCAGGCAGGGATGGGTGGATTAGGCCCGGGAGAAGGGTGGGATTGGTGGCAGCCTTGCACACCATATCCTGTCCCTCTTCCCAGGACACAGATCCACTCAGACTTGCACCAGCTATTTAGATCACGCAGGTCCAAGTCGATCTGTTGTGGCAGCTGGGGCTTTCCCTGGGCAAGGGGACTAATTTCCCCACACCTCAGGAAGACTTCCACCCTTCCAACTTTCCCCATAAGATGCAGCAACTTTCAAATGTGCTCTGTTTGCATAAATTACAATTTAAGCACAGATAAAGCAAGGTGGAAGCAGATTTTTTTTTCAGCAGAGTTTGCAGTGCTCTGTTCATATCTCCTCGTTGATCTTTCCTGGACTTGGCTAAAGAGAGGGTTCATACAATCCACAGAAGGTTTTCCAGGACTCTATACATTCAAGCCACAGATGAAGCCTGTTTGATAATTCCTTTTGGAAAAATGCACTTCCTGCATGTGAAAAATTGTGTCAGAGACAATGCAATACTGAATTGTTCTCTCGGATTTCCACTTGCCTCTTCACTGCTGCAACCTAAAGCACCAGTTATCCCGGAAAAGCTTTTGTTTGTGCATTCTCCCCATGAACACTCGAGACACAACAGATGGGAGAATGGGCCACTTTATTAACGAATGTTCACAAACAGGGAGAAATAGGAATCTTGAGACCCGCAGCTCTTGCAGCTTCTTAATGCCCCTGGGCCAGATGTTACCACCTGACTCCAAGCCATGCCGCTATTCAGATGGTGCCAGCTTATCCTGTCAACTCCACGAGGGGACCAAGACAGCAGGGCTGTGTAGGGCCACTCCATTCTGCTGAGCCTTTGAGGCAGCCCCTGCAATCCAGGCCAGGGACAACCCGTCCAGCCCCTCATGCCAATGGGCTACTGAGGAGTGGAAGTGGGTGTAGCCCACCTTTGCTGACCTGAAGGTGCACAAAAGAAAGTGACCAAGATGTTAATCAAGACATAGAGAAAAAGGAACTGCCTGCCCAGAGTCTGGGGTAGGTGAAAAAAACTGTCCACCGGAGGCCAGTCAGGTGAGCAGAAACATTCCTACTCATTCCTGAAAGGCGACCCAGTAAACTCAAAGGGCAGGTGGGCAGGTGGCAATAGTCTTCATGTAATTGAGTATGCAAGAGAACAGCGAAGCACAGACTCCTTAAATTCCCGCAAGCCCCCCCCCCGCTCTAGATGATAACCAGTCTTTCTACAGGGAAGGAACCTCATGCTCCTGGATTGGCCAAACAACCCCTGAACCCTGGCTTAGTACAGTGGGATACCATTTGATTATACTGGGCCCAGCTCCCTCATATGCTGTTTGCTGATTGGCTTTTCCAGACATTTACTTTTTCTTTCAGAAAGCACCCCCTCATTTTGCAAAACATTATCTATAGGTAAAGAAAAAGGGACAACAATAACACTTTTGTTAGCTTGGAGTATAGCTGTCCACAGTCAATAGCTGTCATGTGCTACCTCGCATGGACAAATAGTACAAGTGAGTCTATTAAGCAATGGCAGCTAAATTGCTTCTTCCTTCCAGCGTCCGTTCCCTTTAGATAAAGGTTAGAGCAATATAATACCTGTGCATTTCTTTCCTGTTTGTCTCCTTTTGTGTCATATTTCCCTTTATCTCCGAATGCCGGCTCTTTGACCTTTCCTCTCTCAGAAGCCTCACAAGAGTTAGCCTTACGAATGCTATTTTGTGCTGACTGTCAGGTTCAACCTTCCATAAGGGGAATTGCATTCTGAGAGAAGAGTGATC
>JAJKFI010000089.1:197712-234748 GCA_029204185.1 Lerista edwardsae
TGATCCGCATTTTTTCTTCTTGCTGGGTAGCAGCACCTACAAAAATGTTGCATAAACTACTCAAGTATACCCCACTGCATATGCGGCTGAGTTTCTTGCATCAAAATTATGCTCCTTTTGTTGCCCATAGTGTTCTTGTAGAGTTGCTAATCAGTTTTGCCTCTGTGTTTTTCCCTCTTGTCTTTTTTTCTTGTTTTTTTCCAAACACGTTTTGTTTCTTTGACTGGGATGCAGGTTGTACACTGAGGTGTGAGGTGTTGGAACAAGCCCTGCATTTGTGCCAGGGCTTCATTCCAGATGGCCAGGTGATGGGGCAGTGCTCCCTAGCACTACTGCTTGTGTTTCACATTGTGACTGTGACTGTGGGCGCAGTCCTAACCTGGAGTTAGGCCAGTAAAGTTTGGCCAGCACAAGGGACACCATAAAGTATGTTTGGACCGCTCTTGGAGTCAGAGAGGCCAGCACACAGACATGGGCCATCTTTCCTGATTTAGAGAGTGGTCTAAACCCGCTTTACAGTGGCCCTTGTGTTGACCAAATTTTGCTGGTTTAACTGTGCTGGTTTAACTCCAGGTTAGGGTTGTGATGATGACTCTGTGATGATTCTTCAGGAGCATCCATATTTTTTATTATTAGGAGGTACAAAGAAGAAACCCCAGCAAACGCCTATACGCTGCTTTCTTGCAGTTCAAATGTTGACTATACCCAAGAACAGACCACTGATAGTTGCTGTAAATCTCCCCCACCCCCACCCCCCACATGTACCCTGAAAAAGAAAATGGCACCACAGGTTTGCATGCATCCACTCATACTTCTACAACATGTAGGATCTTGGGGATAATCTAAAAAAAGGGGTGTCAAACATGAGCCCACAGGCCCGAATGTGGCTCCAAGAAGCAATTTCTCTGGCCCCCCATTATAACAACAAAGGGCTCTCCCAGCATGATATGGGGGCTCTCTCATATCTTGAAATTTTGGGTAAGATTTGCACATTTTCTCTTTTGTCATTTGCAGCTAATGAGTGTGTGAGAACAAGGTGCTTATTTCTGGCCTTCATCTGCTTAGGAGCCAATCCTGAAGTTGGTGATAGGCTGTTACTGCCGGCTCCAGTGTTGCAAGCATGCTGTAAAGCATGTACGCAGCACCACTGAAGGCCCTACTGCTGGTGCTGGGCCTGACCACTGGTCCAGCGCCTCAGTGCTGCTGAGTGCTGCCCAATTGCAGGAGCTGAGACTGTCCCCGTGGGAAGGGGACAAATACTTCCTTTCCCTGAGGGGACTCCTGAAGCTCCCACAATATGCAGCAGTAGCCATTTTGGTACTGCTTCTCCTCCGGGAGCCAGGCAGCTCAGGTTTGGGCTGTTAATGATGTCATTTCCTGCTTAATGATATCACTACTGGTCTTCAGGAGGCTGGATGTATGGAGCGGGGGCGGGGATGCGGGTTTTTTTCCTGCTGTAGAAGTGCCTGGCTATGATAGCATCTGCTGTATAAAGCTTCATATAACCTCAGCACCACGTTGTACCTACAATTTGTGTTTTATTTTGATGTGGTAAGTCAACCTGCATCTTTGTGGGCTCTTGGTATTGGATCCCTTTTGCTATATTTGTTTTTATGCTTTCAGATAAGAAAAAAATATAGCAAAGCTTCAAGGCTTGTCCTCAGAAAAATGGTGATTACAAAAACCAGGTACTGCTATATAGACTTCAGCTTTCTCTCAGCTTGTGGTTTGCTCTTTGAATCTCTCTGCTTTCAGTATAATCCCTTTGGAATACAGTTTTTAAATTCTGCCTTGAAACAAATCATATAACACCAGCTGCATACAGATGATACTGAATGATGCCAGCCTATTACTTTGTGGAAGCCACAGTCAAAGTGTGAGCTTAATTATTTGTTGATTAAATGTCAGCTTGAATGTGTAGAGTCCACACAATGGATAAACGTGACACTTGTTTGAAGCTTTTGCCCTGCTGGGAATATTGAGGGCTTGTGTGTGCATTACTCTGATCATAGGGACGCCACCGAAAGTGGCATCTCTTTGCTATATTGTCCAGAAAGAACATAAATAACACTTTAAAAACACTTTATTTTCCTTCTTTGGGGTGCACCTTGGTGTCAGGTAGTGAGATGTCTTTCTCTAAAGACTCCCCAAAGCCCATGCTATTCAAATGTTTTAGACCAGGACCCACTTTTTAGAATGGCACGTGTCAGGACCCACTGGAAGTGATGTCATTAACCTGGAAGTGATGCTGTGGCAGGAAGTGACATCATCAGGCAGGAAGTGTTGTCATTGTAAAATGACACATTCTGAAATTCAAGTTCTGAATTCTGAAATGCAAATTGGCATTCTTGGACTGCAGCAATTGTACAACCATGAAACATCCCTGTGAGAAAGCAAGAGTAGGACAAAATATGATGTAAAAATGATGAACTAAAAACAAAATTTTAAAAAAACCTCACTTGAAAATTCAAATTGTTAATACTCACAAAAAGAATATAACAAGATTAAGGTCTTCAGTTTCCAAAATGGCTGCTCCCAACTTTTCACGACCCACCTGACATCATGTCGTGACCCACCAAGTGGGTCCTCACCCACAGTTTGAACAACACTGTTATACTTTAAGTGACTGGCTGAAATGAAGGCCACAGTTGTTTTGGATAGCCTGGTCTATTTGATTGGCTGTGCATATTTTTTAAAGCGATTGTGTCAGAACAAAGCTATAGCTCATGGCCACATAAATGTCGCAAAGGAAACACACTGCAGAACCTTGCTAATTTACAATGGGATATTGATCACTCATAATGTGTCAGTGGATTTACCAAGCTGGATAATTATGGCATTCCCTCTTGCTGCAGGTCCCCCTTTCGTGTTCTGACACTACATGGAGAGACAGATAAGAGGAATAATCTGGCTTAGGCCTGTGTCATTACTTATTGCAGCTTGTCTGGCTCCTTCTTATTCTTGTTGATAAAGAAGCCAGCTATCCACTGACTGGGAGACAAGTTAATACCTCCATCTCATGCCCATGTTAAATTCTATTATCAAGGGGATCGTAGAGAAGCTTTGGAGCCTTGGAGATGGTACCTTGAGCACAGGCAAGGAAATAAAGCTAGGATTCTCTGTTCATTCTTTAAAACAAACTAACCAGAAGGCTGCTAAATACAAGGCTGGATGGGAAAGATCTGGCATGATTGGAGTATCTCATTTGTTAATAGATTTCATTGCCAGAGTTTTAATTGCATTCCAGTGGGTCTGTAGGTCTTTAACCCTCCAAAAGAGCTGGAAACACAGGAAAAAAAGAAGATGCCAAAAACGAAATCTTGGTATCCAAGCCTGAGAGCACAGTCCTAACCTGGAGTTTGGCCAGCACAGTTAGGCCAGCAAGGTTTGGTTGGCAGGCACAAGGGCCACTGTAAAGTATGCTTGGACCATTCTTGGAGCCAGAGAGGCCACACACAAATGTGCGCCATCCTCCCTGACTCCAAGAGTGATGCAAACATGCTTTATGGCATGTTTGCGACACTCCGGGGCCAGCACAAGTCCCTTGTGCCAGCCTAACTCTAGGATAGGATTGCACCCTCACTTGGTCCACTTGGATTTTTCTAGCCTGCCAATTCCATAAAGCTAATAAAGGTATGTCCTCTTTGCATATAATCATCATAGTGAGAGGTTCCAAGTAAACTAGTTCCCCATGGTCCCCCAAAAAGAGTCCACCATGTCACATGGGAAATCTTTTCAAACTTAGGTAGGCTAGGAAAGCAGCCTTTGATATAAAATCCACCATTCAAAGGAGAGAGATGAAGAAATTCCATTGGGAATGGGAAGCCTTCCTTTGGGCCCAGGGTGGTGTCGGGGATCAACCAGATCAGTTACTAGCTGAGGATCTACACCAGTGGTTTTCAACCAGTGTGCCACAGTGTGTTGGCATGCTGCAAATAGTCCACAGGTGTGCCATGGGGCTTTGGGGGAAGGTCTTTTATTAGTAGCACCATTGGGGGATGTGAATCTCCTACCGGCAGTGCAGTGTGCCTTGTCAATTATTTTTTAAAAAACGTGGTGTGCCTTGACAATTTTAGTGCCTTGTCAGTGTGCTGTGAGATGAAAAAGGTGGAAAAGGACTGATCTGTACCCATCAAGGGGCCCATTTGGCTAGGCAAGCCCCTGAACTCTCAATACTGGTGGCAGTGCCCGATGTGCCATCAGTTGGCGGGTGGGGTTACTGTGGGTGGCCCTGTGCAGGGCTTTGCCCCAAGGCCTCCAGCAACCTAGTACTGGCACTGCCAAGACCCACCTAAGAATTTTGGATATTTGAAACATTATATATTTTGTGAATCAGCCAAGGCTGTTACATGTTTTCCACAAGTCTGCTAATAAATTAAACAATACAAAGGCATACGGGTACGAACACAGCTGATTGAAAAGACACTGCAAAATTTCAATTAACCTCTAGAGCACATTATTTTGCAGCATTTGGATAGTTCCGCTTTTGACAGAGTATCAATCAGGATTATCAGTCAGTGGGAAGCCTCTGATTTAAAACGTCTGACCTGCAAAGAGAGAATTAAGTACCTTTGTCTTTCTCTTAAATAAGAAACATTGTTAGCATCTGGAGGAAGAATTAATGGGGGCATCGAAATGGAACGTTTTTTTCCACCAGGGCCTCTCCCTGTTGAAATCTATAGTTTAAACATGCTATCACTGAGCTAATTTATTAATCATACTGATGGAAGCCAGGGGCCTCCAAACTATGGCCTGTGGGCCAGATCCGGTGCACAGGGAAATCCTTCCCCATCGTGAGCAGCGTGGATCGTTCTGTCTCACAGCCAGTCCATTTGACAACCGATTGGTTGGCAGGCACTCTAGGCATTTGTGTCTATGCCCAGGCACCCCAGGAGGCTGAACAGCAGGACGTCGGGTATAGACATGATTGCCCAGAGCACCCCTGCAGCCGATCAGCTGCAAAATGGAACGATCCGTGCCTCTCGGGACAGGGAAGGAATTCCCCATACACAGCAATTCACTTTTTGGATACCACTGGACTAAGCCAATGGTTCCCAAACTTTTTAGAAGCCCTAGAGGCTGCTGTCTGATTTATAAATGCCAAGAGTTGTGGCTACAATGTTGATCGGGCAGCAGTCCCTTCCCCCCCCCCCCCACCAAAAAAGTAGCAACTTGTTTGTGATCTGGATTGAAGGGAGTTTTGCACCTATCTATTTGTATATTTTGGTTTACAGATTATGGATTAGGAAACCTTTTTCAAAATCGAGATTTGAATTACATTTTCAGCTATATCACAACCAGTGGAGGCACAAGCTTGTAAACTAGCAATGCATTTCTTAAAGGCTACTTATAGGTACTACTTCTGTTTTGAATGAAACTATATTTCTGCCTATTGAGATGCTAATGTTATATTGTGAAATAATAGCCTCCTCTGCATTGAAAAAGGACTTGACGTACAGTATATGTGCAAAATCATATAGAACATATTAATTTTCTTTTCATGTTTTTTGGCGTTTTTCATTGTTTGCCCCTGTATTCTTGGAAGCAAGAAAAGCAAACATGTTATTAATAGGTAGAAAGGATACATTTTGATTCATCTCCTCCCTTACTTCAACAAGGAAGGTATACAAGCAGAAGCAGCTTTCCAAACATATAGCTAATGCAGATGCACATCTGGTTGTGCATCATCATTTGCAGTGCTCACCCAGGCTTCATTGTACTGACTGGAAGCATTTTTTTTTAAATTGGGGTGCAGATCCACCTTCACACCCAGAACTACAAGTTGTTACAAACAATTTAGAGCCCAATCTTATTGGCACTGTATGCTGCAAGAATGAACATTCCAATGGTATACTATGGCACTTACTGGCTGTTGCAAAAAGATACATGGCCACACAGGTTGGCCTCTGCCACAAGCAGCAAGTGGCTGGCTCTTTGTGCCAGCAGATTCCAGACACCTATCAGCCTTGGTAAGTGCATGTAAAGGGTGGGAGGAAGGCTGGGGGTGGAAGGAACAGGGCAGGGAGAAGAGCAGAATGGGACCAGGAAGGGTTGGGTTTAGTGGCAGCAGCATCTGCTGAATTCCAACCCCCTTCCTGGCCTTGATCTGCCTTTGCAGGTTCAAGTAGACTTATGCCAGCTATGAACCTGTTGCAGGGCCAAGTAGACTCAGTGGGCCAGTAAGGGCTTATCCCAGGCAAGGGAACAAATGTTCCTTTAACCTGCGGGATCAGCATGTGCCATGTTGTCACTGCTGCATCACCACAGGGGAATTAGTTAGGATTGGGCTGCCTGTTTTCCACCATGAACTCAGTGTGAATTAGAATTAAGACAATATTAATCCCGTACGTACAGTATTCCATATAAGTGGGCAGATGAAAGGACACTGGAGGGAAGAAGTGGTGACCGCAACTGCAGTTCTCTCATCTCCTGCTTTATTGCTTCATTTCCAAGTAGACTCTCATTCCCTGGGTTGCAACCTGGCATCCCTCCACCCCAAAACTGCTGAAAATCCTGTATGGATTTTTTTTTCTTCATAATTACTGTTGAATGTTTTCAAGCGATTGAAGTACTCTATTTTATTCTTATCAACAAAGGAGCCATCGCGCTGTTAATCTTCCTCCGTGGCCTCTCCCGCAAATGTTTTTGAGAAACAATCGCCAGATGCATTTGTTTTGCTCCGGAGCACAGGGACAGTTGCTGTAAACTATTGACACCGCAGAGGACAAAAGATGCAAAACTGGATTGGGTGAGAAGCGATGGAGAATGAATAATGGATTTATGTCTGCGGTGGAAGGTGCTGCCTTTTTATGCATCTTTGTCACATTGCCCTCATTTTCCTTGCAAAGCAAATCTAGTCCTCCTTACTGTCACATCTTGGCAGCCCAAGTTCGCAGCCGGAGAAGTAAAGATGCTTAAAGAGCACCTTCACGCATGTTGCACTCGGCAAGTGTCAGACAAGCTCACACTACTGCTTGCGTTCGCCAGATTCTCTATGAGCGAGAGTTGCCTTTCATCAGGGTGGCCAGATGCAATGGAGGACAGAGTACCTATACCTTTAACCATTGTACAGAAGAGGGGATTCTGGCAGGTGCAGCTCAACATGGACGGGTTTCAAAAGCTGCACCTGCCAAAATCCCCTCTTCTTTGCAATGGTTAAAGGCAGTGTTATTCACACTGTGGGTCACAACCTGATTTCAGGTGGGTTGCAGAATGCTGGGAGCAGCCATCTTGGAAACTGCAGGCCTTACTCTTGCTATAGTATATTCTATAGTATAATGCTTTTGTGAGCATTAATCCACAGTTTGAATAACACTGATCTATTCTATTGCATTATTTAAAATAGGACTGTATTCTGCTTTAACATTAGGGTTGGGCTTAAAACTAAGAAACCTGCTCTCTCTATAGGAGGTTTTCCTATCTTTGCTAGTCTTTTAGCTCACTGTCAACAGCAAGTATTTTAAAAAAAATCTCATGGGGGTATCAGTCATAGCATGGGCAGATGCATGATGTTGTAGCATGCCCATCTTGTAGGAACTGTTCGTAAATATCTTTGTGTGTGTGTGTGTGTGTGTGTGAGAGAGAGAGAGAGAGAGAGATTTAAAAGAACAATGCTCCTCTGCCTTTAATGATTAGGACAGTGAAATCCAGAAAGTGCAGATTGTCTTATTGATTTATTTTTATTTAATATATTTTAACCCTACTTTTCCTTTACTTCTGTGGACATTCACTCCTCTTACAACTTGTTCTAAGCCTTTTGTTCTCCTAGGCAGCCCTTCAAGGCACAAGAGCCCTTTTTTTCTTGTAGGGATGTCCCACTTCAGTGTCCTTGGGGACCATTTTATCCTCTTAGTAGACAATGATGGGGGGATAACCAGATGCAAAGGATGTGTGGCTCCTTTTCGTGTTGAAGAGGTGGCTTCAGCAGATGTTCAGCATATACATCCACCCAATATATGGGAGCCTTGTTCTCCTTTGCATTTGGTCATCCATGTGGTTTGTAGAATAGGAAGTATAAATAGCACAGAATACCAGTGGCGTCACTAGGGAGTGCAGAGTGTGAGAGGAGTGCGGGCCACACCAGGTGACGCGCACAGGGGGTGACACCATCAAGGACCAAATTTGAACCATTTGGGGGCTTTTTCTGTGTTACTTTAAGAGCAGATTGACCATGATGTAGTTGTCCAACGGATTTTATGTGGTGACTAGATTTACAGCGAATGCAATTGATAAACATGATTTACAATTGATTAAAATCTAATTTTTGAATAAGAACACATGACACCACTTTCAGCAACTTTTATTTTTGGATAACATCAAAATCCCCCAAAAGAGAAAACCATTTTAGACTGCCTCTCCCAATGAGGTGTTGTTATGACACAGCAGGGAACCAGTAAGGTTCAGCTCTCATTAGTATGAGTCAGTTCTCATTTCCATGTATCAGAGCTAATACTAGAACTCTTAATTATGTGAGTGTCATCAAATTGGCCTGAACTATAGTTAAGTAAATAAATAAAGTTGATGGGGGTTAACACCAACCTAGTGATAACACTGCATTTAGGTTGTACATATGGTATCATAACTGATTCTGTGTGATTTGGGAGGAGGAGATCCATCATGGTGTGGGTGATGCACTGACCTCCCGCACTGGGTGATACAAACGCTAGTGATGCCACTGCAGAATACAACACCTTTTGTGCAGTGTTGCCACACTGCAATTGCATTCCACTTTTGCATTCCCAGGTGCAGCTGCAAACAAAGGGGTGGCCACAGCTTCTCCTTCTTGTTCATTGTGCAGTATAGTATCCCTTGTTTACTGTAACAAGGAGGTTTAAGAGGCAGGAAGTAGGGTTGCCAACTGACTAGGGGGTGGGGAAAAACACCTAGCCTACTTTGGTACCTTTAGCAATGGTTGGATGCGCTGAAATCAGCAGGGGAAACTTTTGCAGCATGAACATCAGCATTATGACATGCTAATTCCTTCAAGTCACTGTTGAAGATACTGCTGCAGGGGGTGGTTGAAAAGCTGGAAGCCTTAGGGAAAGGGAGCAGATGAGATGGCTTGGAGAGGAATGGAAGTGAAAAGCCCTGGCTGCCTCTCTTCTAGCTTCACTGGCGCATTTAAGAATCAATGTGGAACTCTGGGCTACAACCTGACAACTCTTACTCATTATATTCTTTAATTCCCTAAGCAAGTACTAGATTCCATGCTACCTCATACTTCTAAGTAAAGGTATAGTCAGAAAAGATTTTTTTAAGCAATTTGCAGGTTAATGTCAGCTGATGCGGAGCTATTTTCTTAGAAGCCCTGCAAGGCACAAAGTGGTTGCCTTTTCTACCATTTTATAGACTAGAAATTGAATTACAGAGAGCTTGATAATGCAAGACAATGGGCACATTAGCTGTGATCCTGCGGTGTCCTTAACCACGTCCTTAATTAAGTACTTCTGATGGAATCCCTTTGTTATTAGATTATTTAAATGCAATGCATTTACTCTAATTAAGTTAAAGCGAAAAGCAGTTTGTAATCCAGATGTAGTCTGCTTTAACCAAAGCTGTGTTGGTTAAATACAGCAACCAATAGTTGATGTGGGGGGTGAAGGTATTTTAGCTGATTGTGGAATAGCCATTAGAGTGAGTAAGGAACGCCCCTGACTTGTGCTGTGTCTAGCTGCAGTGCTTTTTTATTTAATATGATGGAAGCCCACCAGTGTGCTTGACTGTTCTTTGTGAAACCATCCACTTGATTTGTTGTGGCTCATTGTGTTTGAAGAAACAGACAGGGATGGAGGGGACAGAAAAGAGATAAAAGAAGGGAGAAGAGGATTAGGACTTAGTGAAGTCTAATGCTGCAAACCTATGTGCATTGTGGGAGTAACTTCCACTGAATGGAGGCTTGTTCACTTTACCACTCTTTCATATAGCATTGCCCTTGTTGGCTCTCATTTAATGTTCGCACGCACGCACGCACACACACACACACACACACACACACACACACACACACACACCTTATATTTCAATGGCTTCATCCATCCCAGTTTTGCTTCTGGAGGTGTCCAGTCTATTTTCTACTACAAGCTTTGCATTCCCATTGAGGTAGCAGGGGTTATTGCTACTAGGAGGTCCTGGCCACACTCTGCTGCAACAGAATTGAGAGTGAAAATCTTGACCACCTCTGGTACTGATAACAAATTACACTTTATGAAGCAGATGAGGTGTTCCCAACCCCCATTCTTCCCCCACAAATGCCAACCCAAGCTATTTTAAGTAATTTTTTTTAAAAAAAATATATTCTTCAACTGTACACAAAACCCATAAATAAGCCCAAAAGAGGGAAGTTTTGTAGGGAAGATTCAGTGAGCACCATCCCTGCTCATCAGTTCTCCCCTGCAAATCCCCCCTGTGCCTAGGTAGTGGAAAATGCAGATGATCCCCCTGAAGTGATAGTGTGGTGCCAGTAGTGGTCTGTTGTTTGACAGGTCTGGGAAGTACAGGGTTAAAACCAGGACTTTAGATGGCAGTGGGTGTGGGTCTTAGCTGCACTTAAGTTGGGAATGAGGATCTGGAAGATAAAAGTGGTGATTGAAGAGAAGGGGTATAGAGAAAAAAAAAAACAGAGTTCAGTGTGTTTGTGGGAAAGGTCTATGGGCAGGGAATATTGGTGTGTAGCGGTGGAACCTCCTGGTTGCCTTATGCTGCTTTGGGTGTTTTGGTGGGTTTTTTTTTCCTTTTTTTTTTTTTTTGCGCATGTTAATTACTATTTTCTGGAGAAAAAGAAGCTAATTAGCCTAAAGTGGACATAAAGGGTTCTAAAGGGAAATTTGAGATTACAGCCTATATTCATGTAACCACAGTAATATGTGGAATTTGGGGACGTGTACTTACTGAGGTAATATGTCTTCCACCCCTTTAATTTCATCAGTAGAATTCACACCAGGACATGTTGCAGTATGGTAAAGGATTTGTGCTGTTTGCATTGAAGGCATATGCCATAACTTGGAGTGCTTCGTACATTTGTGGAAATGCTGAAGAAAGACCCCATCTCTCCTTGGGTCCCTTCATCGACCCTCCTTCATTACCTCCACAAGCAAGCATGACACCAGTGCTGATGCTACAGTTGGTTAGCTGTTCCACCACTAATGCAAAACACCAAATGACAGTTTAGTGCCTTAAAGTTTAATGCTCTTGAGTCCTGTTCGAATATGCAGATAGAAGTAGCACAGTGGTTTTCAAACTCCCCCGGAATCTGAAAATCCCTGTAACTGCTTGCAGGGAAATGGCACTGACGCAATCCCCAGGATCATGTTGCTGCTGGCAAGCTAATGGGGCTGGGGGGACTTACCGCTGCCTGCCCCAGCATCCATGGGGATTGGGGAGCCCTGCAGATCCCTCTGGAGGGCTCTTGTGCTTCCAAAAACTGAAAAACATCACAACCTACTTCTTGGTTGTGATTGTGAAACCGGAAGTGGGTTGCAATCTTTTTTTAAATTTCTGGACCCATAGGAAGCCCTGCAGAGGGGGTCTGCACGGCTCCGCAACCCGCACAGGCGCTGGGGTGGGCAGTGGTACGTCCTCCCAGCCTCATTATCTTGCCAGATCCATTATCTCATGGATCACATAGCTGCCTTCGCCCTGCCCCCACCCCCTAAAGGTAAAGGGGCAGAGGCTTTCAGGCTGGGGCATTGCGACACCCTAGTTTGAAAACCCTCTGGAAATAGCATGAGAGAACAAAGTACAGTTGTTGTGGATGTTACAGGTACAAATTACAAGTACTGCAGCAAACGCCTGAAATTTTATGACGACGTGTGGACAGTGTGCTGACAAAGTGGAATGAGGAGGGGCAGAATGTGCTTATGTGTACATCCTTAATCATGAGTATGAGTGCAAGGGGAATAGCATCCGGAGCAGCCCCACTGCCTGTTATTAATCAAGTCTGTCTTAGATGATGGAAGGGACTGCATTTCAGTGGTGAAGCACATGCCTTGCATACAAAAGGTCCCCCGAACATTCCCCACATTATTAGGCTTGAGAGAGAGCTCCCCGTGTCTGGGACCGTGGCAGGTCTCTTCCAATCAGTGTAGACTGTTCTGAGCTAGATGGACTACAAGCCTGATTCACTTTAAGGCAGCCTTCTGTAGGTTCTTATCCAGCAGTGTAACCAGACAAGCAGAATGAAATGCACTGATTTCCAATCACTGACTTTTACCATATGGGGCAAAACACTCTTGGCAAATGGATGCCTTATTTCTTCCAGCCGGGTGTTTTCTTTCCATGTATGTGTCAACAGCATGCAGTTCTGTGTACTATCTTTTCCCACATCCTTCAGTCTCATGCTTGTATCTCATGTGCTGAAACCACCATAAGATGTTGTACTTCTTCCCCTTTACAATTCATTCCTCTTCTAAATATGCCTCATGTGATAAGATTCTGCATTTACCATTATCTGTGGAAATTCTGTTTCCATTCATTTTCCCTGATATAGTGAACACCAGATTCTGTTATGTGGCAGTGGTTTGTTTTCACCATATGGGTGAAAAAGAAAAGTATACCATGGGTCACATATGACATATAATAAGCTTTCTTCAAATGTTATATAACCATGGAGAATTTCTACAATTTAATTAGACAAGATTCTGGAGTGGGCTAGCAAGTTCCACTGCCACTGCCAATGCACTTTTTCACCCCAGGGAAACCCCTAGTTTGTGAATAACGTCTCACCAGAGAGTTTTTCCCTAGAGGAATTGCCAACTCTCAGTTGCCAGCATTTTCAGGCACAAGGAGACATTCACCCTAGAGCAGTGATTCTCAAACTTTTTAGCTTTGGGATCCACTTTTTAGAATGACAGTCTGTCTGGAACCCAACAGAAGTGATGTCATGGCCAGAAGTGCCATCATTGTGAGGCCAGAGCCTGCTGCTTTCCTGAGACTGCAGCTATAAATTGGGTTATTTCTCAGCCATTTTCCAAAAGCAAAGTGAATCAGAAAGATGAAAAGCCTGTTTACAACCTTGACACAAGCAAAACAACCACACAGCCGTCCCCCTCTCCAGTGTCCCATCTTCCCATATTTTCAATGGTAGCTGCCCTCAGTGCTATGCAACGCAGCTGAAATTGGGTCCCAACCAAAAGTCTGAGAAACAGTCCTCTAGAGAAAGGGTTTGTCTGGGCAGGCAAAGCAGCCTGTTGGGATACTGGGATCAGGGCTACAAAGCATTCCAGCACTGGCTAGGGGGCTTGCTAGCATGCTTTCAGTCTGCTGTACCAAGTACATGGACTATGGTTGCAATATTGATTGATCAGGGTTAATCTGATATTAATTTATGACACGATAAACACTTTTAAGTGGATGGACTGGATTAAGTTTAGATTCCTGTTTCTGAATATATTAGAATGATCTGTGTTTTGTGAATGACAGTCCAGAGAATAATAAAATACTTGCCATTTGCATAGCATTCAAATGGCTTAATGTGTATTATTTTAGTGTATTATTTACAGTAATCCTTGCCACAAGCCTGTTAGGTGAATATTTTTCCCCCCATTGCAGGTGGTGGAGTAGCCTGGCTAAGGCCAACTCATGAGAATAGTAGCGGTGAGATTCAAACCAGAGACTTCCTGGGTCATAGCTGAGTCACTGAGTTACTATGCTGCACCAGCTCTCCAGAATTATGAGGAGCAATTTTGGTATGTCCTAGGTGACCAGAACAGGTGGCATGCTGTTCTGTTTATGAGCAAGTGTGATGCTTTTAAGGAGGAAATTCTAAGACACACTTCTATGTGCCCCAGTTTTCAATGCTTTTGGAGCTGATTGATTAGAAGGCTCTGGGCTGGATCCATTGATTTTCCTGGTATGGGCGCTGTTATTATAGTCCAATCCACCATAACCCCCCAAGTGGTGATGCAGCAGTCCCAACGTGGCATCAGCTGCATCCCACAGGGGAGTTTTGGCATGTTGAGGCATCCTTGGGATAAGGGAACCTATGTTTCCTTGCCCTGGGGTAAGCCCCACCAGCTGCCATGGGTCAGTTCAGACTGGCACTAATGATAGTGCTGGTGTAAGTCTGTGTTGTCATGTGAAGGTGGATCAGGCCTAGGAAGGGGATTTGGATTCAGCAGGACACTGCGCCAAACCCACCCCCTTCCTGGGCCTGATCCCCTCTCCACCCCATCCCTATCTCCTCCCTGTTCTACCAATCCGTCTCCCATTACACTCCCTCCCCTCTTCCTGCACAGCCTTATCTGCCCACTCATGAGCAATCCATCTTTGCATGAACACAGCCACTTACCACTTGTGGCTGTGGCAGCCAGGCCACGTGCTCTGGTGGTATCTTGTTTGTGACAGCCAGAAAGCATTATGCCAACAAAACACCTCTTCCACTGGCATAGCACAACCATAGGATTCGGCCATTCATTGCTTAATACATAATAAATATCTAGGAATTGTTCCTGAGTAAGCCAGCATTAAATAAATAAATAAATAAATAAATAAATAAATAAATAAATAATAATAATGCTTGTATTTATATACCGCCTTTCTTAGGTCATTAGATTGCTCCTCTGACTTTAACTCCAGGCGGTTTACATAGGCAGGCTTTATTCATAAACACAAAGGTTTTTACAAATTACAAGGAAGTTCTATCTTTCAAGAACATACAACATACAGATGGTACTTTCATGGTGTAGTCTTCTTTCTGGCCACACTATTTGCTTTCCTGCTGGCTGATAAGCAGCTTCTGCTCCCACCAAAGAAGCAGCTGGCCCAGCACACTCCCCTCTCACAAGCAGCTGTAGCTCAGCTCTAATCAGTCGCAGTTTACAAGGTCTGCCGCTCACGGAGACTTCTGGTGATCCCGAACTGGCAACCTTCTGATGTTATCTTCAGGCAAACGGAGGCTTTAACCCTCTCGACTACAACCTCCTGCCTTATACCAATAGTTGGTACTGAAGCTCAGAAAAGTGTATCCAGTTACGCTTTTCAGGGATGTACGATCAAAGTATAATCAAATCAGAGTGTACATGATTTCAGCCACAATAAAAGTGCATGGGTGTATTTAATTGCTTTATTACCTTTATTCTCTTAGTATTTTATTGCACAAATCCGTAACAAGAGGCATAAATAAACCTATAACAGCCTGTGGAGATATAATCAAACAAGTGATACTGTCAGCAGAATCATATGGTACATATTTTGTTGGACTGTACAAACCTTCCTGGGGAATAAATTGTGAGACTGAATTTCCCCTGTATAAAAATAACTTCCTGTACATAGAAAACAAATATATCAGACAGAAGACATGTTTGACAGGGCTGAAGTATAGTATCCATGAGAGGACAGGTGGTTTAAGAGTAACCTGGAGTTAGGCCAGCAAAGTTTGGCTGGCACAATAGCCACTGTAAAGTTTGTTCGGACCACTCTGAATCAGGGATGATGGTGCAAGTCTGTATGCTAGCCTCTCTGACTCTGAGAGTGGTACAGACATACTTTATAGTAGGCTAGCAGCAGCCTTGGTGACGCAAAAGGAATGAAGTGCATGAGGAATGCTGCCAGAGTCCATGTTTTGAATCATAGAGTTGGAAGTGACCAACAAGGTCCTAGTCCAAACCCCTGCCTGTAGCAGGAAATCCTAGAACACTGTTTTCCAACCTTGGAGGGGGGATTGCAACCTGCAGAGCAGATGTTCACAGCCTTCTTTTGGAATGCTACCTCCCTTAAGGAGGATAGCAATCTTACTGGGGACCGGTAATACCATCAGAATAGCACTTCTGGATTTTGTTGCCAAAAACCTAAGGGTGTGTGTTTTTTTTAAAACTTAAATGTGTTTGGCGGCACATCAAAACTAGGAAGTGCCATTCTATGCCCTTTGGGTCCCTGGTTGGGCCATTACCCTTCTTAAGAATGTAATGTTTCAAAAGAAGGTTGGGAAGCATTGTCCTTGAGCATCTCCAGCAGGTGCCTGTCAAACCTCTGCTTGAAGATCTCTGGTGAGGGCAAATCTACACCTCCCTCAACAATTTGTTCCACTGCTAAACTTCCCTTATCATCCAGAATTGATAGATTCCTTACCAACCAGAACCTCTTCTCCTGCAGTTTGTATCCATTTGATCTAGCTCAGAGGCAGTTGAGAACAAATTTATTCTTTCTTCCATATGACAGCCCTTCAGGTATTTGAAGAGCGCTGTCATACCCTCTCTCAGATATCTCCAGTTTTAAATTCAAACCAATTCCAATTCAAACCAAAGACTTCCCGTGTTTTGTCTGTGTAACTGTATTGACTTTCTAGGCCAGCAAATTAGACTTGTTGCAAGTCTAATTTGCTAGCCTAGAAAGTCAATCAAAAAAGACAGGACAGTATTTCAAGGATAAGGTAAGTTGAATTATTTTATCTACTTTTGTTCTTATCATGATCAGAATTTTCCAGATGCCACAATTAATTTAAAAAACATATCTTTTAAAAAAATCCAAGTTTGCCCCCTTTTTTTCTTTTTTCTCTTGTCTCTGTCATTGTTTTAAAGTATTAACATAGGCTAAGTAAAAGCAATTTATTTTTCCAGCTCTTGAGTTTTCAATTTCATTTTTAATTTCCCAAGGATCTCTGTACCTTAAGCCGCCCAATATAAAAATACAGAAGAAGCTCTGTAATCGTCATGTTAACTTATTACAAAGATAGCCAAATGCACACTTATTCGTAAATCATCATCATCTCTTTTAGGTTAAGCCCATTGTACAGCCTGCTCTCCTTGTTGCTAGGTTACCAGGAGCGATCAGTATCTGTGTGATGGTGTCAATAGAGAGCACTTTCCCAGGGAAGCTAGTTTGCTGAGGAAGCAATTTTGTTCCTCAGCATGTAGACAGAGATTATTGGTGTCTGGTTGTTGAATGTTTAATTTCTTCATTTTGCATTAGGGCTGTTACCTGCTCATTTGTACGCACATGTACACACACACACACATGCAGAGAGAGAGAGAGAGAGAGCTTAGCAGCAGCTACTCAGTTTATTGGTGTGTGTGTGTGTGCGTGCATGCGTATGTATTATGTATCGGCAACTGGTAGCTCCCAGGCCAAAAATGGCCCATTTGGGGAAGATGCTTGGTCACTCAATTGCCAATCTAGAGGTTCAAGCAGGTTTTAGTGGGAATTGTAGAACCCGCAATTGCAAATATGTGTACACCCATTGCCGGTGAATGAACACACTGCAGTACACTCCATTTTGCCACGGTGTGATGGGAGAAGCAACACACAGGCTGCTGCTAGATTCAGGACGCAATCCTAAACTGAGTTAGGCCAACATAAGCTAAGCCAGCAAAGTTTGACGAGCATAAGGGACACCGTAAAGTATGTTTGGACCATTCTTGGAGTCAGAGAGTCCAGCACATAGACGTGAGCCATCCTCCCTGACTCTGAGAGTAGTCCAAACACACTTTATGGTGTCCCTTGTGCTGGCCCAACCTTGCTGGTTTAGCTTATGCCCGCCTAACTCCAGTGTAGGATTGCGCTCTCAGAGTTTAACATTCTATCAATAACTAACCAAACTATAAAATGGTTGTGGATGAACACAATTCTCGTTTAATGGTTCTGCTTGGTGTTGTGCCCTGCTGAATTTCCAAAGAGTGTTTCAGCACAGAAGGGCTTTTAATGTTTAAGTTTTGCTGTGGTTAGTTTCATGTATTTTGAATTCTAAAACGAGAAACTCATTCAAATGTTCTTCATTAACTTCCACTTCACATTTAGCTTGAGCTGTTTTGCATTCTGACACAGCTGGAGAAGTACATTACTCCTTCAATTATTTTAGTCTTTTAGAGAACAGGGTTGTTAATGAATCCTTAAGCAATCCATGTTCCTTAAGCAAATTCAAAATCTTTGAAATGTAAACTTATAACTGTTCTTTGCAGTAGGTACGACAGGCTCTAATACAGATCCTAGGAAGGTTTAAAAAAATGCAAGATCCATCATGTGTAGTTGTTGCCATTGAACCAAAGTGCAGCCATCTTAAGCCTTTTGCTTAGTCACTTGTTTAAAGCTGCTGAAGGATGTAACTGTTTCTCTCTTTGCTCTCATTGTTTTCACTCATTTGCCCCTGCCTGTAACCTTCTCTATCCAGTGCTGCTAGCCCTCATAATAGATAGGGAACTGGTTCAAGCCAGCAGAGCTTCCTTCCTTATCAAAGTGGTTACAGCATATTCTCAAAGCCTAATTAACACAGAGCTTCTCATGTCCCAGCCCCTGTGTAGTAATTTTCCAACAAACAGCAGCTTGGGGGGGGGAGGGATATAAAAATGATTTGGAATTGTATGCCTTTGCCTTTTTCTCTGCCAGCTGAGTGGGAGATGAGATGATCCTCATACTCTCTCGTTTGGTTGTTTGCTTTTTAAATGCTTTCCCCGCAATAAAAACCATTTGGGGCTGATTTTCAGCAACACAGTTGTAGTGTTTTGTAAGAGCCATTAGCAAGTCAGTTGATATCATTTAGTGCGCAATCCTAACCTGGAGTTAGGCTGGCATAGTTAAGCCAGCAAAGTTTGGCTGGCACAAGGGACACCGTAAAGTGGACCACTCTCTGAGTCAGAGAGGCCAACACACAGACGTGCACCGTCCTCCTTGACTCCGAGAATGGTCCAAATGAGCATTATAGTGGCCTTTGTGCCAGCCAAACTTTGCTGGCCTAACACTGCCAGCCTAATTCCAGGTTAGGATTGCACCCTACCACTTGGAAGGATTTCTGAGCTCAATTCTTATCTGGATGTGGCCATGCCTTCCAGCATTACCTGATCAGCTGAGTTGGAAAACTTTGACAGTTGAACATAATCGAAATCCGTGAGGGCCCTGTCAAAATCTCAAGTATTGCTTTCGGTAGTCACTTGCGGTTTAATGCTGATTTTTGAAGATTCTAGGGACCCCCAAGGAGGTTGCCAACAGTAGTGCTATCCAGCCAGTACGCTGGGCGGGACTTACGTTTGATCGGCAGTCCGCCTGTTGCATCACGCTGCGTTCCGCCGCTTTCCCGCCCGCCCCGCCGGCTGGATAGCACTACTGGTTGCCAACCAATTTTCAGGGGGTTGCAAAGAGCTTAGAGGAACCATCTTAAAAAGCTGGGCCCCACCATCTTGGAAGTTTCATTTTGGCTAGGTCTTCCCAATTAAACTGCCACTTCCTCAATGCTTGTGGCTGTGAGGGAAATTAGCTTTGCTATGCTCATCTTGGTGTGTGTGCATGCATGTGATAAAGACTGTGTGATGAAGTCTTACCTAGCTGTCATGTCATGCCTTCCATGTGCATGCCTAGGTGAGTGTCAGAACACAGGGAAGAGGAAAGTAAATACTCCGATGATTGTCTAAATTTGGCTTTACCACCTTGATCAGCAATAACTTAGAGAAGCCACAATGTGTTCTGTGCAATGTTGTTCTTAGTGCTGAATCAATCACTGGACTCAAAACTCAAATGTCACAAAGCATTCAGACCATTATAAAAAGGATATGGAGTTCTTTTGACTTTCAAAGAAGTGTGATTTATTATAAACTATGACATCACTTCTTGCTTAATGACATCACTTCCAGCCCTAGGGCTTGGGGGGTCCCAACAGTTGGTTGTATCTAAAAAGGGGGTCTCAGTGCAAAAAAGGTTGGGAACCACTGCTCTAGGCCAATCCTGACACAATTGGCAATAATGGTCACCTATGGCCCAGTTGACATAAAGTTTCCTCAAGTGAAGAGACTGTTGTATAACCAGACCGAAAGCTATGCAACTTTTGTGTGTCTTTTAAAAATCTGCATTGTAGCTCTGAGAAGACTGCTCACATTCCTAGCAGAATGGCACTACTTAGAGGCTCTACTTAAAATCACTACTTTTCCTACAATGTGGTTCCCTTCTACTATGCCTCTGTAATGGCAGCTCTGTGATCAAAGCATAGTTCACAGGTTGAGTTTCCTTTTCTTTCAACTCTTCCATTAATATGCTGTAGGGTAAATAAAGCCCCGCTTTATCCGGGATAATATATAATCTCTTCAGAAGCTGCCTTGCATTTACAGGTTTAATGAGCAAACCACAAGGAATAACAGCACAATTCTAGGCATGTCTACTCAGAAGTCAGGCCCATTGTGTTCAGTGGAGCTAACTCTCAGGAAAGTGTGTTTAGGATTGTAGTTGGTCTCTTCCCCACTAATCCTGGTGTAAATTCAAAGTAGCTCTGCTTTTTTTTCCAGAATGCTCATTTCTGGTGCAATAAGTGAGAGAATATAGCCCCAGGGAGTTGACATAGAGCACTTGAAAAAGAATACAAGTAATCTTATTATTAAGAGTATAACAAGTAATCTTGGCCAAATGAGGAGCAAGGTTTATGTTTCCTGAGGTTTTGTGACCATATTTAGAGTAGTTATGGGATTAAGGCTGTGTTTATATGAACTGGCAGGATCTTGAGGAGAAGCCACTCTACAGTAGCAATTAAGTGACAGCTCCGGGCTGAGAAAATCCATAATTTTCCAAATGATGGAGCAGGTGGTCATGGGTTCCTTGTGTCTGGGTCACTAGGCTACCAGCAGCAACCCTTGAAGGCATTGTGGAATCATGGGATTCTCATGCATGAATGGCTGTGACTGACAGGTAGGAAAATCCACATATTCATTCGTTAGTCCCTATAGGTTTGAGAAGAACAAATATTTCAGCAGCTGCATACACACTGCACTTAGGGATGTGGTGGCGCTGTGGATTAAACTGCCAAGCTGAGCTTGTTGACCGGAAGGTTGGCAGTTCAAGACCACGCGATGGAGTGAGCTCCAGTTGTTTGTCCCAGCTCCTGCCAACCTAGCAGTTCGAAAGCACGTAAAAATGCGAGTAGACAAATAGGTACCACTTCAGTGGGAAGGTAACGGCGTTCCGTGCGCTACAGCGTATAGTCATGCCAGCCACGTGACCACGGAAGCTTGTCCTTGGACAAACGCCGGCTCTACAGGCTTAGAAACGGAGATGAGCACTGCCCCCTACAGTCGGTCACGACTAGACCATTCGGTTATAGGGAAACCTTTACCTCTACCCACACACACACTGCATGCCAGTAGGGCTGCCAACCAGTGTTGTTGCTAGGCCAGGGCAGGGGGGTACATTGCCCCACTGTGGCAGAGTGGTAGTTTTCTGCCCTTTCCTCTAGGGGGAGTTGGGGCCTACCTGTTGCATGCAACAAGGGTTGTGAAATCAGCCCCTGCCTGCCTTGGTTCCCATAAGGCCATTTACAGGACTAGGGTTGCACAAATGGGGGAGTGGTGATGCAACAGTAAGGGGCGACATTGCGTCAGCTGGCCCCCGGGTAACCCTTCCAACCAAGCTACTGCTGTCAGCCAGCCAGTATTCCAGCAGATTATCTCTACTGGGGCCAGAAGTCAGCTTATGCTAGGCTCTGTCGGTGGTCACCCAGATTCCATGTTGGCTCTGCAGACCATTTATTTAGGTTTCATCCCTGGGCCTCCCTGTTCCGTCATGACACAAAACATTGGCAAGCCTACAGACCACAAATCTTGTTTGAATACCTGAGAGTTTCTGTCTTTGTTTCTAGCAAATGCTCTCCATGATTGAAGAGAAAATGCAAGCACATCAGAAATAAGCTATGCCAGTAAAATTAGATGCATGTCCATTCTGACTCTAGGATTTGAGATTCCTTCCAATGGAATTTAAAATTATTTAGAAAAAGCCACTCCATTTTCTGCCCTTAACACTCAAAACAGGTTTCAGCAAATCCAGTTGAAAAGAAATCTAAGCACTTCTAAGTGTTTTTAGCCCTGTTTGTTGTTTGTAGTGTGTTACCGTAGCAGTTGTGTCCCTGGCCTGCATGCAACGCTGGGGCCAGGGAGCAGACTGCCACCACCACCCCCAGTGACTTCCGCCCGCCCCCACTAACCTTTAGCCCCCGGAGCCTCCTGCAACATCCTGTCACTCACGAAAGCAAAAACCAATTAAAAGTGAAAACCGGAAGTATTATTTACAGGTGTTCTGCTGCTCTCAGAATACTTTTGGCACACAACAGGCAGTGCCTGGGGGCAATCCCCCCCCCAGCATAACAGTAGGACCATCAACTGCATCATAGTTTTGCCTTGCATTTTAAATTGTGTTTTCCAAGAGGTTGCTGAGTTACAGTGCAATCCTATGCATGCCTTCTCAGAGGTAGGCTCCATTGAATTTAATGGGACTTATCCACAGGTAAGTGTGTGCAGGATTACAGGACAATCGTATGCATGGTTACTTGAAAGTAAGGCCCACTGGAGCCTTCTCATAGATAAACCTGTTTATGATTGCAGTCTTATAGTGCAATTGTATAGTCTTTGTCTGAAATCTTATATGCAAGCCCCAGTGAATACAAGGGGACTAGATTCTAAGTAAACATGTATAGGCTTATGCTATCAGTCTGTTGCAGCCAAACAACAAAGATGACAATGCATCCACTGACAATGCTGTCCATTAAAAGTTGTGCTGAAATGAATTGGTTTGGCTTTTAAAATCCTGAAGTAAGCTGCAGCCCCTCCCCAAGCAACTGTTTTTCCAAAGGCAGCCACATAACCCATATTATAGGGGTCTAGTCTGAATATTCTCAGAGCAGGAGTAACAGGAGAGTGAAGCTGCTTCTTTTATTACTCTTACTTAGAGCGCAATCCTAACCTGGAGTTAGGCTGGCACAAGTTAAACCAGCAAAGTTTGGCCAGCACAAAGGCCACCCTAAAGCGTGTTTGGACCACTGTTGGAGTCAGGGAAGATGGCGCAAGTCTGAGAGTGGTCCAAACATACTTTTACGGTGTCTCTTGTGCTGGCCAAACTTTGCTGGCCTAACTGTGCCAGCCTAACTCCAGGTTACGATTGGGCCCTTAATTGCTGCACCACTCTGCCTTGGAGCCTGTGCTGATGCCAGATAATGGAGGAGGGGTAGTATAAAGCCCTCCACTGGGCCCCAATGGCATCCCTTCCCCACCCCAATGGTACCATGAGTGCTGTCACTGGTACTGAGGGTTCAGGGCTAAGTATTTTGCTTTTATGCATGTTGCCACCACTCAATTCTGTAGGGAAATGTTAAAGGCAGGGCTGGCCTATCCATGATGCAAATGAGCCCATTCACATTGGGCAGCAAATTGGAGCCCAAGCAGAGAGATGGTGCCCACCCCACCGCCACTCCTAGAGTGCCCTGCATTCCAGTCCTCAGTGATCCGGCTCTCCTGCATTCCTACACCATGCACTTTAAAAGACCCTGATGGGGGAAGGAACAAGATTGCTCTTTCTTCTTTGTGAGCTCTTTATACCAAGAAGGACATGAAGAGCACTCTGGGAGTGATCCCAGCATGTTTCACATTTCCTGCTTTGACTCAAGAGTTTGTGTGAAAGAATGAGCCAGGCAAGGAGGGGAGTGGTGGAGTATGCAGTGCCTCAGGCAGCACAATAGCTTCAGCCCGCTCTGGGTCAAGAGATGCATTTTATTTATCTACCCCATATATACCCTTCACCCTTTCGCCATCACAAGGGCGCCCAAGTTGGCTTACGATAAAATAAAATAACAGAGCAAACAATAAGCTTATGAGCACTTGCTAAAACAAGCGATAAGGATAACAACACCGGGCCCTCCTTATCCGTGGGGTTTGGTTCCAGCACACACACGTCCCGGATAATGAATTCTGCAGATGCTCAGTCCCAAAGCTCACAATCCTAACCTGGAGTCAGGCCGGCACTGTTAGGCCAGCAAAGTTTGGCCGGCACAAGGGACACCATAAAGTACATTTGGACCACTCTCAGAGTCAGAGAGGCCAGCACACAGACATGCGCCATCCTCCCTGACTCCGAGAGTGGTCCAAACGTACTTTACGGTGGCCCTTGTGCCAGCCAAACTTTGCGGGCCTAACTGTGCCAGCCTAACTCCAGGTTAGGATTGCGCCCACAATTACTTACCTGGAGTCTCTGGAGGCTTCTCCTGTGTTGCTTTGGGCCACTCTGTTGGCCTCTAAGGGTCTGAGAATGGCCCACAGAAGCTACTTCTGATCAAACTGGAAGTAGCTTCAGGAGGCTTCTGAAGTGGACCACCACAATAGATTGTGTCACTGGCTCTGTGTGACCCAGGACAGGCTTCTTGAGGTTGGTTAAATCTATTCAATGCTCGATGAAATAAGAACAGTTTTCACCAGGCAACGAAAAATCAGGCATGAAGCAGGGAATTCCTTGTGTGCTTCCAATGAAACTCCCTGGGCTCTACTGGCATGTGGGCCAAGTCTTCTCACCTCCCATGACCCTGTCCTTAAAAATTTAGGCTGAACCCACCCTGCACAGCTGCCACCTCTTCAGCACCATACCTTCACTCTGAGATCTGACTTTTGATCATCTCAACCAGATTGTGATGAAATATGTGTCGTTGCCAGAGACCTGGCCTGCCCCACCAAAGGAGTAGAAGATAATTCCTGCTTGCCCTGGACCAAGCTTTCTCCTGTTCTCTGTTGACACCACTAGAACTGGTTCTGGTTCCTGGTTGTTCGGTTATCCAGGAACAACCACCACACACAATGCCACTGATTTGAGAATCCAGCCTTTTTGCTGGCATACCAGAAGCTCGCTGAGTTTTGCCAACAGCTTCATTCATTTCCATTGCATCAGGGTGTAAGACCTTTAAATGTAAGAATAGTACACCAGCCAGGCAGAGCAAGAGTTTTTCTTAGTGAACAATGCAGTGGAGGAAGCACATCAACAAGCGCCGTTCTTTTTGCTCTCTTGTTTGTTGCTGGGGTTGTGCCAGTAAGCCGGATTAAAATAGCCTCCCAAAGCGGTTCAGTCAGTTTGAAAAAATAAATAAATCTTACTCTCTTGAGAAATTTGGTGGCTGATTATTCCCCGGAGAAAGAATTTGGCTTATTTCCTTGCTTTCATTCTTTCTTACTGCCTGACTAGCGAGATGCCCAAATTGCCATTTAGAGTTTGGCTTTTTCAAGCACACAAATTGGCTGATGTTACAACTTTGCATGGAAAGAGTCTTTTCCTTCCTTCTGTTCCTAGGGGGATGGGAGCAGCTTAAACTAACCTGCCTTTTTAGCCTCCTTCTCAGGGTCTCCAGAGGAAGGCAATAAATAGGGATGTTTTTTTCCTTGTTAAAAACACACGAAAACACAAAAAAATTACCCCCCCCCCCTTTGGGGGGCGTTTAAAAATATCTGAATAAAAACATAGAACCTTGTACTTTGGTGTTTTAAGATATTTTCTAGAAATTAAGGGCGCAATCCTAACCTGGAGGTAGGCCGGCACAGTTAGGCCAGCAAAGTTTGGCGGGCAGAAGGGGCACCATAAAGTATGTTTGGACCAGTCTTGGAGTCAGATAGGCCAGCACACAGACGTGCGCCATCCTCCCTGACTGTGAGAGTAGTCCAAAGGCACTTTATGGTGGCCCTTGTGCCAGCCAAACTTTGCTGGTCTAACTGTGCCAGCCAAAGTCCAGGTTAGGATTGTGCCGCAAAATGGACCACTTTTTCCAATTATAAATAATACTGGAGCTGCATTTGCTGACACTATATCACCTGTGTTCACCTACCTCATACACTTTTAAAGTATTTAAAATTAATAAAAATGAGAACTTGGAATTAGAGAATAGAAACATTCTGCCTTTTGAATCATGAAATCTGAAAAAAGGACACCATTTTCAAACACACCTAGCAATGGTGAGTGGATTTAGTTCCTAAGGATGCCGATGGCACTTTCTCACCAGGGAAGTCCTCCAGAGCTTTGTTTTTAGGAAGGGTATGTCACTCCAGAGAGCTTTTAAAAGTTGATTTTAATAGTGTTGCCATATGTTGCCAGCTGATGAATTGAGACTGTGGCTGGGATTTATTTGTTGTTTTTGTATTTGCTGCTATCCTGTTTCTGCTGTCTGGGTTTATAGATTGTAATCTGCTTTGCACCTGTCTGGGTAGGAACATGGGACGCAAGTAGGATAAACAAAGAAATAAGTAGGAGACCAACAGTGCAGCAACCAATATGAGAGTTGTACAGAAATGGCTCTCACTGATGTTCATGGTGTAAAACTGATGGACAGGTTGGGACTCACCTCCCCATCTGCATGAAGTGATGAAGCTCTCAAGATCACTGGGGCTGGAAGGGCAGAGCAACAGTGATGCACATACACAGAATCTTCAAGGAATGCAAGGCAAAAATATCATGTCAATCAATCAATCAATCAATCACTAGTATTTATATACCGCTTTTCAACACAAAGTTCACAAAGCGGTTTACAGGCAAATAATAACATTAAAGTTAAATGGCTCCCTGTCCCAAAAGGGCTCACAATCTAAAAGAATGGAGAACACCACCAGCAACAGCAGCCACGAGAAAGACACTGTGCTGGGGTGAAGAGGGACAATTGCTCTCCCCCTGCTAAATATAAGAGGACACCACTTGAAAAAGTGCCTCTTGCCCAGTTAGCATCATGTCCTTATTAAAATGATCTGGGTGAGTTGTTAATGTGTTGAGGCCAAAGGTGGTTGACAAATATAATGTAATGAATGAAAATACAGGCATGTCCCGATATCTGCTGGGGTTCCGTTCTGGACCCCACCATGAATGCTGAAAACTGGATCCTGAGACGTCTTTTTGAAGGTGGTAAAAATTGAGATTTGTTTTATGTTTCCCTGTCTTTTTATTAGGCATCCTAATATCCATAGTATGCGTGGATAACTGAAACGGTGGATACTGAATCAGTGGACACTGGGACACAACTGAATACTAATTGGAAATATATGGCACAAACTATGGCATTTCTAGTCATGTGCGGGAAGCCAAAGGAGCAAAGATGACTGACTGTGTTGTGTGATGAGCTCCTTTCTTGGCAAGTGTAAACATGTGCAATACCACAAATGGAGTCCTAGCACCAGCCAGACTACCCTCGCAAAACCAATAATTTGCTGTCCAGTTTTTGAAAAATGTTTGCTAATACTGCTCTGTTTTACACTGTGAACAATCATCCTTTGTATGAGTCTAAATCTACAGAACTAGTAGTGGTAAATGCTACACCAGGTAATGACTATTCATTTTTAAGCCATGGGGTGTTTTTTTGTTTTTTGTTTTGTTTTCCTCCCCAAACATAGATGACAAAAAGATTTTGCTCAAATTGATATACGTGGGAAAGAACTTTATTGCTTCCCCAGTTCCCTGAGCAGCCCAAGTATAGGATGGTTGTCTCCATGGCTTGGTTGTCTCGAAAGCACTGCAGATTTATGGCATCTCGTATTTGTTTTGTGAAGAAAAAGCCAAGCAGAGTTAAGGAAAAAGAGACAAGTACGCTTAGTGAAAGAAATAAGAGGCCTTCTGCAGGCAGCACTGCTGCTGATCTGCACCTGGCCACCAGGGGGAGCAGTGGCAGCCATGGGATGCTTCTGCTTCAGTCACCTCACAACTCCCTTTCTCTTCTTTGTCTGATTTTCTCCACATTCAAAAAAGCAACATCTGCTTCTCTTTCCCCTCAGAGTTTCCAAGCTATCAGGAGAACGCTACTTAGCTCCTACTGACAGCACAATCCTAACCTGCGCTGGAATAGGCAGGCCGGCTCACCTGCACTGCATCCTAATGATGTTAGGCGGCGGCGGCAGCTCAGTGCAGAGCAAGGGCATATTTTTCCATTGCCCTGGAGTAAGCCCCAGCCAGCCCTATGGGGCTGCTTAGATCTGTGCCTGCAAAAGAGCAGGCGCAAGTCCACGTGGCCAGGAGCATCCCAAAACGGGGCCACCTAGCTCAGGGACGGGGATATTGTTGTTCTAAAATCATTGATGTTTGTGCATAGTTCTGACTTTTTGAATGCAATTGGATACATTGGGAGACTAGACAAAAATCTTGTCAATTTAATTCTACATTTGGTCGCTGCTGAGTAAAAACATGGAAAAGTATTCTCAACTTGGACAAGTATTTCCCGCCACTTGATGCATCTTCCTTGGATTGGGTGAGAGATCCATTTGCGTTAAGTGTGTGCGAGTCAGCAGAATTAGACAAGATGACAGACATCAGAAATAAGAGAGGGCTGAAACGGAAACACTCATCAATGCAATAATTAAAATTTCAGTTATTGGAATGTAAGCACACTCTTAATGCTCATTTTTTAAAAAAATGATAAAGTATATCTTTTAAAAAAATTATGACGTTCCTTGACAATTTTAGTGCCTAGGCATGATATGAAAAAGGTTGAAAATTGCTGTACTAGAGGCCAGGGCAGTGGCTCCCTTGAACTTGGCTGTGGCCATTGGCTGTGGCAGGCTTTTCATGAGGATTCTGAGTCTCCCCTGGCTGGTTTCTGCAGTTCCCTAGAGAGTTGAGGTTCACAGTTTGGGAGTCACTGGGCTATGGCAGTGGTCTCACCCTTTTGCATGCCATGACCACAGTGAATGACTAAATAAATAAATAAGCAAGGTATGAGGCTGGGGGACCCACTGTTGATCCCACCCCCTCCCAGGACCCGATCCTTCCACCCCGTCACCCCCACTTCCCGCTTCAAGCACTGTCCATTATAATGAAATATTCTTATTAGAGAGACTGAAAACAGTACCATGAAGCCTGACCCTAGTGAAAGCTATTTTGCATAATTGCTAAGAACCGTAGCAGAACTGGGACGGGCAGCACAATCCTGCATTGCCCGTCGTGACGACACGACGTCATTGCGTCAGCGGGACGTCATTAGCGCCGACGTGGGGGTGCCGAGCAGCACCCCTGCATCAGTGCTAAGGCAACAGGACCGGCGCTGCAGGCCACGCTGGTCCTGTTGCGCCTACGTAGCGCCTCCCTCGCACAAGGGAAGCGCCATCTTGGAAGGGGGTGGGGTTAGGGTATTTCTGGGTGGGTGGTGGGTGGGCCAGCAGGTGTGCTGGCCTGGGAGGGAGGCAGGCCCATAAGGCCGAATCCTAGACCCGTTCGAGAGGCCACATGGCCCCAATTTGGGCTGCACAGTCTCCTCAGATCTGTGCCTGCTGTTTAACAGGCACAGATCCAAGGAGCGCATAGGCGAGGCTGGAGCCTCCCCTACGGTAAGGGCACGAACATGCCCTTACTGTGGGGAGGCTCCAGCCTCTCCTATATTGCATCAGGATATGGCACAGGCCGGCCGGCCTCGCCATTCCAGCGCAGTATAGGATTGTGCCCACAATCTCCTAATACCTGAAGGGGGACTCCAGATGACTCCGTCGTTACCTGGTGGTTCTCTAGTCCAATGGTATTCAATCTTTTTCATTTCCATAAATTGCCGCAACCCCACCACTGAGTCTTCATCACCCCATTGGGATCCCGACCCCAAGATTGAAGAACACCGGGTTGGGGAAAAGAGGGGAGGGAGGACCCTCCAGAATAATGGGAGCTGACAGTTCACTTCTGAGACAATGGTTTTTTGTGCAGACCCTGCTGGAGTGGTATTCAGTTAGATCTCCTGAACAATAAGGACTAGAAACATCCTCCTGCTATGCAACAGTATGGAAAGAACCAAATGCGAGCAACCATATTGTTTGTCAAGGGCGCTTATGGCTCTCCTAACATATATCAAAATAATGATCTGCCGTGATGCTGTGCTAAGTGCCTTTGATATATTGACACATGCTTCCTGCCAAAAAAAAGCCCGAATGAAATCTGGTCGTGCAAGTCACTGCTGACTGCAACACAAGTTAGTACAAACAAGCTTAGGGGAAAGTCGCTAGCCCCAACCTTCCCATTCGCTGTCACTCATTGCATGAAGGTCACAGAGGCCAGGTTTCCCATTTTGCTTGAGTCTCTTCCCTTCCAATTAGGAGAGTAATGAAACAGTTTAACTGGTGCTCGGTGCCAGTGACCTGTTAGGGAGATTATTCTGCAACAGACTGGAGAAGCTTCTCCTTCCCTAAGGCAGCCCTTCTGTTTCAGGGAAAGCATTGCCAAATATTTGGCTTGGGTAATGAAACTGCAGCTGTCTCTTTGTGGTGGTTGCCTTGCAGAATGGACGGGTGAGGGGAATGTGGGTTTTGTATTGTGCGGTGTTATCTCAGACACATAGCCTGGCGCATCAGTGTGGCTTAGAGAGCAGAGACCTGCCAGGTGCTGCTGAGAGTGTCTTCCCCAGAGACAGGTTGTCAATGAGGCACATGTGGTAGGGCCAGAGGCAAAGGAAGGTGCGTCATTGCCTTGGAAAGAAAGAAGACAAGCAGGAGGCTTCTTTTTCTCTGCCATAGCTTATAATTGATGAGTTTTCTTTATTATTTTATTCATTTACATCCAACCTTGCTCTCATGCTAAACATTCATGCTTGTTGACAAAGTTGGTAATAAAACAACCATGAAAGAGGGGGAAAGCGATCAAAAACATAATCACCCAGACCAAAATTCAAGACAGCGGCCAAAAGCACTTCAGGGCACAAGCCTAACCTGGAGTTAGGCCAGCACTGTTAGGCCAGCAAAGTTTGACAGGCACAAGGGACACCGTAAGGTATGTTTGGACCACTTTCAGAGTCAGAGAGGCCAACACACAGATTTGCACCATCCTCCCTGACTCCAACAGTGGTCCAAACGCACTTTACCGTTTCCCATGTGCCGGCCAAACTTTGCTGGCCTAAGTGTGCTGGTCTAACTCCAGATTAGGATTGCGCCCTCGGTGTCATCACCAACCATAAATCGGACTGCAATATCTCCAGAATATCCCCCCCCCCAAAAAAAGACATAAGTTGGAAAATAGACAGTGATGGAGTTGGGCAGGCTTTCCTACGGAGGCAAGGGAAGGGGGCATTGCAAACCAAGGGCCCAATCCTATCCAACTTTGCTGATGCAGCCTCATAGCAGCCCCAATTTAAGGGAACAAACATTCTCTTACCTTGAGGAGGCCTCCCTGACTGCCTTCCCACAGCAGAAGGCAGCATGCACCCCATTGGCATGGCAGCAACAGCTCTGGAAAGTTGGCTAGGATTGAGTCCAACAACTTTGTGAACCATCGTTAAACCACAGCTCCCAGGTTTGGAGCCTGTGATTTCACTAATCAGGGTTGCAATTTTATCCACACTTACCTGGGAGTAAGCTCTATTGATGATAATGAGGCTTGCTTCTGAGTAGAGATGTATAGGGTTGGGGACCATGTTTCGTTCTTCACAGCTCTGTGCTGGAGGCAAGGAGGAAAGGGGAGTGAGCATGAAAACTCTCAGGCAGCATTTTAGGCTTACATTCAAAATACAGCAAACCATGGTTTGTTGAACCATCCTAACCTGATCTCTGTTCCAAGTGCAGCTAATTCTGTTCCTCTTTGTTCCTTGTGCAGATTTTCTGGGTTAAATCCGCTGATTCACCATAGTTGAATTTCAAAATGTTGTGTGAAGTCATGTGAGATGGTCGGTTTTGAGGCGTTCTGTCACGGCAGACATAGCCTTGCTATTCTAGTTCTTCTCCTGTATTGGGAAGGGCTCTTTGAGGCTGTGGCTCCCCCGGGAGTCAAGACTAGGGTGGGAAAGGCCTGAGAGAAGTTGGTTAGTGCCTTGGATAGACTGAAGTCAGGCTCTGACAAGCTGATAAAAGTGGACAGCTGACAAAAGAGGGCAGCAACTTGCAAGAAAAATAGTGGAAAGCTACAGCAGGTGCCAAAGCCTTTATTCCACGTGGTGTAATAAAATTGTTCCAGTATTATGCACTAATCATTCTTCAGATAACAGAAATTATGTGGCCATCTTTGTTTAACTGATTTTGAGTTACGTTACAATCTGTAGTGTGACCAATGCAAAGGACAAGAGTTATATCCAGAGAAAGGAGTAAAATATTGCGATGGTTGCATTCCAGTAGCAACAAGGTCAATGTGCTCCTGCATGGGTTGCTCATGTAAGAACCCCTTTCTTCCCACCTCACGTAGATCAGAATTCACTGAGCAACTTCAGGTATGCTCTAAGGCAGTATTTCTCAAACTGTGGGTCAGAACCCACTTGGTGGGTTGTGACCAGATGTCAGGTAGGTTGTGGAAAACTGGGAGCAGCCATCTTGGAAACTTACTCTTGCTATATTCCTTTTGTGAGTTTTAACAGTTTGAGTTTTCAAGTGAGGGGTTTTTTTTGTCAAATTTTCTTTTTTATTCAGTGCTTTTACCTAATATTTTGTCCTAATCTTGCTTTCTGCCAGGAAAGACAGAAACCATGAAATTATGTTTTATAGTTGTGCAACTGCTGCAGTCCAAGAATGCCAGTTTGCATTCCAGGAATGTCATATAACATCACAATTTATGGGACTTCCTGCTTGATGATGGCACTTCCAGCTATGCCATCACTTCCAGGTTAATGACATCACTTCCTGTGGGTCCCAATATGACTGCCATTCTAAAAAGTGGGTTGTGGTCCAAAAAGTTTGAGAACCACTGCTCTAGGGCAGGGCCAGTCCAAGATCTTCTGATGCCTGAGATGGCATGCCAAGTGCTGCCCCCTTTACCCAGTGATGTGCTCCTACCACTCTCCAACACTGTAGCTCATCACTCCACTTCACTCTCCTCCACATTTCCTCTTCCTCTCTGCCCCACTCTTCCTTTCCAGTTCAAGTATGGAGAGCCGTGGCAGCAAATACGTGTTAAATTTGTAATCCATTAATTAATGAAATGGCTACAGATTCACCAGCTTGAGTTTCCTTGATCCATTGGCAGTCGTCGTGTAAAGGTATTTTGAGAATGCCACAGTGGAGATGCTGTATACTCGATGAATAAGGAAATATCAATCAATCAATCAATCACTAGTATTTATATACCGCTTTTCAACACAAAGTTCACAAAGCGGTTTACAGGCAAATAATAACATTAAAGTTAAATGGCTCCCTGTCCCAAAAGGGCTCACAATCTAAAAGAATGGAGAATACCACCAGCAACAGCCACGAGAAAGACACTGTGCTGGAGTGAAGAGGACAATTGCTCTCCCCCTGCTAAATATAAGAGGACACCACTTGAAAAAGTGCCTCTTGCCCAGTATAACATGAGGCTTGAGTTCGAAAGCACCTAAATGCAAGTAGATAAATAGGGACCGCTTCGGTGGGAAGGTAACGGCGTTCCGTGCACTACGGCGTAGAGTCATGCTGGCCACAGAAGCTTGTCCTCGGACAAAAAACGCCGGCTCTACAGGCTTTGAAACAGAGATGAGCACTGCCCCCTACAGTCGGTCACGACTAGACCATCCGGTTGTGGGGAAACCTTCACCTTTACCTTTTTTGAGGCAAACATCTCTTCAGCTAATTAGAAGAGGAGAAATTAGTAATTTGGGTCTCCTCTTTTCTTTCAAGGAAACCTGCAGGCAGGGCAGGCCCATCCATGAGAGCAGCTGAAGTGGTTGCCTCAGGTAGCAGGCGGGCAGGGGATGCCCCATTGACCTGCTCACTTCCTCTAATCTTCCTCGCCCCCTCTCCCTGAATTAGAACAGCTGGTAAGGGAGGGCAGTAGTTGGCATCCTGCCTCAGGTGCCAGAAGGTCATGACCTGGCACTGCTTGTAGGTATTTGCTCATTGAAGGTGATATTCAGGTGGATGGATAAAGGTGAAGTGTAACCTCCCGCTTCTGTACCTGAACATGTATTTCCAACAGCAAAGAATTCAACACTCTTGGCTTTGGGAGCTTCTTGGAAGTCAGCCACCTTCCATTATTGCACCTGATGCCTTTTTGGAAAAAATAGTTCCCTGATGAATCCTGGCAATTTTGTTTTCATCTCGACAGTGTTACTTATTGCCTCATGGTAGCCAGATGCTGGGTAATTGCTTTAACAATCCATTTAAGGGCTGTCATTTCAGGCAACACCACTATGCCAAGCTGTCTGGCAGACATTAAACTCCTGCACAAAATAAATCTTAGCTTTCCAAGCAGACGCAAAGAACTTGGTGGCTGGATCTCCCATGACATGTAAATAAGGTTGCCAACTTTTTTTCTTGCCATGTTCCTGTGCCTTTCACAGCGGCCGGCCTGATGTGCAGAACTTTAGCAGGCAAAAATTTTCCTATCACTTCACCTCCATGTCCTAAATATGCCCCATCTGCTTAAAATGCAAAGGCGTAGAAAGGGTGCATTGAGGGAAGGCAGGCGCCATTTGCAGAAGGCTACAGCGGGCAAGTGAAAAAGCTGTGCGTTTTTTGACCCCCCGCCCCAGCCTTCCCTCACATCCGGATCACTCTGAAATTGAGCAATTCCGGTGCGTGGCTGGGTGGCGTGGGGACGGGGTGGTGGTGGCGCTCAGTGACGTCGCCCGGCCCCTGCCGTGATTTGAACCTGTTATAGCTTTCGGTATGTGTCCATCTGGCAGTAATTAAAAAGTACAGGAACCCTGCTGAATAAAAATGTTGGGAGTTTTGTTTTTTGAGAAACTGCAGTTCGTGGTCTGGGAACTCGGAAGTTCAGACTAGGTCGTAAAAATGGCCTTTTTTTTTTTAGCGCTTATCAGCGTGGTAGGATTCCTGTGGATGGACCAGGAATCTGTACAGGAATATGAAGGGATTGGCAGCAATTCAGAGTGCAATTCTAACCAGGAGTTAGGCCAGCACAGTTAAGCCAGCAAAGTTTGACCTGCACAAAGGCCACCGTCAAGTATGTATGGATCACTCTCGGAGTCAGAGAGGCCAGCACAGAGCATGCGCCATCCCTCCTGACTCCGAGAGTGGTCCAAATGCACTTTAAGGTGTCCCTTGTGCCATCCAAACTTTGCTAACTGTGCCGGCCTAACTCCAGGCTAGGATTGCACCCACAGTGGAGGACATGCTTTGTAAGCGTAATGTTCCAAGTTTAATCGCTCACAGTTCAATGTAGAAGGATCTCTGATAGCAGGGCTATGAAAGACCCAGAATAGACAGCACTGGGGAGAAGTGCCAATGGCCTGACTTAGTGCTTATGAAAAAAGGCTTACATGCTGGAGGTGCTTAGATCTTTGCATCTGCTGTTTCACCTGTTTCAAGACCATGCCATAATGCTTGTGCGCATCTTCTAGCAATATTAAATGATCCTGAGTTCAGCTTCTTAGCCCTTTAAATGATGGTGGTTTTTCTTTTTGTCAGCTTTGAACCACTTCTGACACACTGACTTCAAGAGGTGTGATGAGACATGGCTTTGGGGAACAACACGCAGAGAAGCTACTCCATCATCCCGTGCTTCATCTTTGTCGAGGTGAGTGCAGCTTTTGAACTCCGATTGGGGGATGCCATCATAATTTCATCATGCTGTATTAGACCTGAGGAGAGAACATGGTTGAGACATTATCATTGCTGGCTGCAGTTCTGAAACTGGTTATGGCTCAGAGTGCAATCCTAAACTGGAGTTAGGCCGGCACAGTTAGGCCAGCAAAGTTTGGCCAGCACAAAGGCCACCATAAAGCATATTTGGACCATTCTTGGAGTCAGGGAGGATGGTGCACTTCTGTGTGCTGGCGTCTCTGACTCCAAGTGTGATCCAAACATACTTTGCGGTGTCCCTTGTGCTGGCCAAACTTTGCTGGCTTAGCTTATGCCAGCCTAACTCAGTTTAGGACTGTGCCCTCAGTGTTCATGCTTAGAATGTTTGCCTGTCTCTGTTGATTATGCCAAAGTTCCATGCCTTCATTTTTATAAGCTTAGAGACTAGTTCTGGGCTTGTGAAAGGGTAATCCATTTCTGTTTGGTGATATGTGGATGTTATCACTGAGCTGTAAGCTCAATAATATAAGCTTTGTTTGCATATGATTTAAAAATAAATAAAACTCTTGGCTCTGAAACTACCACAGGTGAGACTACACTGTATGGAGGCTTCCCCCCTTACTTGACTTTCTGAAGCCTTAGAAGTTCTTTGCCCACTAGCAGATAAGTCCTCAGATTTTATGGCTTTTCCTAAGAACTGAAGAATGTAATATCTGCTTTGCTTGAAAAGGCTAATTCAGCTTTAGTTTCCCATGTTTGGTTAGAACATCTAAACCTGAGCTCCTCTCCTGTGGGATATAAGCAACACAGAGATTTCCCTGTGGGAGAAAAATCTGTAGGCAGAGCTTTGAATACCCTGTGGGTGAAGACAGACGTCCTGTTAAAGCAGAAGCTCTTGTTTTAAACACATTTCTATAGAACAACCAACGCTGAGCCTGAATATGAAGCCCTGGAGTTTCAGCTCCATGTGGGCATGTGTAACACCTCTACGGGAAAGAAGGATAGCTCTACTGCAGATACTATTGCCCCAATCCTAAGCAGCAGACCTCGTGATCCTCTCCCCTAAGCCCTGGTGCAGTGTTGCAGAAGATGCACTATAGGACCATTGGTGCAAATAGCTGAAGGCTCCACATACTCACCAATGGCTTACCCAGGACAGGTAAGGTGGTGGCAGAGCTCCTGGGGCGGGTGACAACATGATGCGTCACAGCAATTCTGCGCCACTGCTATACCCGCTGGCCACTTCGCCACACCCCTGTGTACGGAATTGCTCCATTTTGGAGCAAAGCAGAGGTAAGGGCGGGTGGGCGGACCAAACAGCACTCCGGCATTCTCAAACGCTCCTTCGCTGGATTGCCTGCCCCCCCCCAACAGCGGCCATGACAGGCACGCTACATTGATGCTCCACCTCTGGGTGGTGGTAGGAGTGGGTCATTGTCAGTCTGGGAATGATTGGGGTTGGGAGCAGGTGGGGAGGGGGCAGAAGATTTAGCCGAGAGGGTTAATGCCTCCGTTTGCCCGAAGATAACAGGTGAAGATCTGAAGGTCGTGAGCTCGAGACTACCAGAAGTCTCTGTGAGCGGCAGACCTTGCAAACTGCGGCTGATTAAAAGCTGAGTTCCAGCTGCCTCGTGGGAGGAGGAGTGTGCTGAAGTCAGCTGTGTCTCTGGTGGGAGCAGGGAAGCCTCTTATCAGCCAGCAGAAGACAGACGGGTGGCTAAGAAAGAAGGCTAAATCCAGAAAGAAAGATCTGTATGAGTGTTGTTCTTGAAAGATAGAACATCTCTGTAAATTGTAAAAACCTTCGGGTTTGTGAATAAAAGTCTGCCTATGTAAACCGCCTTGAGTTACAGTCATTAGAGAAATCTAGTGATCTTAAGAAAGGCAGTATATAAATACATGTATTATTATTATTATTATTATTATTATTATTATTATTATTATTATTA
>JAJKFI010000089.1:234758-250627 GCA_029204185.1 Lerista edwardsae
TTATTATTATTATTATTATTATTATTATTATTATTATTATTATTATTTCAAAGGCAGGAGGGGATGGATCTTGGTGGCAGACTCACATGCCAGGACCCTATTCCCCTTTTTCTAGCTCAGCATCCCCTAGTCATGACAGTCTTACTAAATAGCTAGGGTAGGTCTGAGGAAGCTCATTGGCAGTCAGGCAGCTCATAGGAAGGAAAGTAAAAAATATGGTTACCTGTCTCAGAGCACAAGCCTAAACTGGAGTTAGGCCGGCATAAACTAAGCCAGCAAAGTTTGGCCGACACAAGGGCCACGGTAAAGTGCGTTTGGACCATTCTCGGAGTCAGGGAGGATGGCACACATCTGTGTTCTAGCCTCTCTGACTCCAAGAGTGGTCCAAACGTACTTTACGGTATCCCATGTGCCAGCCAAACTTTGCTGACCTAACTGTGCTGGCCTAACTCCAGGTTAGGATTGCACCCTAAAACAGGAATTGCAATGGAACATTTATTCCAGAGTATGAATCCAGCACCCCTCCATTTTTGCAGTGTATGTAACTGATGTTCATTCTAGCACATCAAGCATTGGTTCAGCCAATAATCATGCCCTTCTCTTCCTGTTTCAGGCAAATTATGTGTACTGGTTTTTTTTAATACATGTATGTTTATTCATTAATTTGTTTCTTAATTTTTAAACACAGAGACAGTAAGGTTGCAAAAAGGCTCTGGGGTTGTGTCTGAGTGAAAAGTTGTAGAATACTCAGGGCTAGAGAGGAAAAAGTACATTCGACTTCATGATTGTGAGCCAAATTGGCTCCACCATTCTATAATGTTATGTCTGTCCTTGGTGTAATAAAGCATGAGAAAGGAAAGTCCAACTCACTTCCACGTCCAAAACCACTCTCAGTGGGCTTAATTACTGTCAGTATCTTGGGAGTTTTCCATGATGCTGCCAGCAAGCAACACAGTTCTTTGGATGCAAGACAAAGTCAACTTTCGGGTTTTTCAGTTCTCCAATTAGAGCCAGGCATTCTCTTTTCTTGCAGGAGAGGAGTACTATGGGGTTGCTTGCTTGCTTGCTTTGACATTTGGCTGGGTGCAGGTATCTCTCACCCTCAAATGTGGGTCCCTTCTGCTGTTGTCTCATTGTCAGTTCTGCAAAGGATGCTGAGATTTTTCCCATTGCCCTCCAAAGTACCAGTGTCTGTTGGTTGCCCCTTTGCATCTTTTCAGGAACAAATAATAATGAATATTGTTGCACAATTAAGGCCCGATCCTATTGGGCGTAATGTGGGCAGTACGAGCATATCGCCCACATGTCTGTCGTGAAGGCACCATAACGCGCTTTCACTGCCAGCAGTAAGGCCTCAGGACAACCTTACCTCCAGCGCCGCTCCTGCACTGCCTGGAGGCAATAAGGCGAGCCAGCGAGCAATAAGTGTACCGCTTGCCAGCATTGTGTGCTTTCCGGGTGGGGCAGGGGGAGGGGCTAAGCGGGGACTGACGGCTCCCTTCACTGCTGGATCTTAACCTCCACAAGGCCCAACATGAAGGCCCTCACCTCTGCACTGGCAAAATAGTCCATGCAGAGGCATGGAGACCCATTGCCCACCCTGCACCTTTACTTCTGAGGAAGGGGACAAACATCCCCTTCTCCCATGGAGCCTCCTGCAACTGCCTGCCTGCCACAAGATACAGCGGTAGCTGCTTGGCTACCACTGCTCATACCGATGCACATGCAGCTCAGGATTGGGCTGTTAATCTGTTGATATTGTACCATTTCAGATTGTGGTTTAATGATTAATTTCGGTTTCATGCTCTCTTGCATGAAGGGCTCCCTGCACACAGGAAACCAATAGACTTGGACCAGGAAAGCCCTGCTCTGCCGTGAAGCTCACTGGGTGCCCTTGGGCCAATCACTGTCTCTAAGAGCACAAACCTAACCTGGAGTTAGGCCAGCAAAGTTTGGCCAGCACAAAGGCCACAGTAAAGCACATTTGGACCAATCTCAGAGTCAGGGAGGATGGTACACGTCTGTGTGCTGGCCTCTCTGACTCCATGAGGGGTCCAAACATATTTTAGGGTGTCCCTTCTGCCAACCAAACTTTGCTGGCCTAACTGTGCAGGCCTAACTCCAGGTTAGGATTGCACTCTCAGCCTAATCTGCAAAGTCATTGTGTGAATACAAGGAGTTGGATACGCTACCCTGATATGAAATGTGAAAAATAAAGATATGAAATGCAAGATATGAAATGTGAAAAATAAAGTAAATCTCAGGGAGAGTGCTGGAATAGTCTTCTTGTTGGTCCTAATACTTGTGTGTGTGATGGGAATTTAAACATGGGAATTTTTACATATATTTCAATATAGTATAGGAAAAGCTGGACCATGTGACAGTTCTGATCATTTCTTTCTGTTCCAGATGTCACACCTTTTGATTTCTCCTTGCCGGCTTGTCTCTTTTGCTTCTGTTTTCTTGTGACCATTTTCTTATTTTCAGGTGTTGGTTTTCCTATCGGGAACCTTTTCTCCTGCTGCTATTTGTCCCATGTTCCCATCTGTCCTGTGGTTTGTATGAACATATGTGCAGCTGCCTTTATGCAGAATCAGGCCATTTGTCCATCATCACATTCAGTATTCTCTACAGTGCCCTGTAGTGGTTCTCCAAGGTTTCAGGCAAGTATTTCCCAATCCTGCCTGGACATACCAGGGATTGAACCTGGGACCTTCTGCTTTCAAAGCATGTGTTTGGCTGTTTCTCCCCAAGCTTTCGCCCTTTGAATCAATGCTGTAACATTCAGCTTCCCTTTCCTTCCCTGGGTCTTCTCTAGTGAACAACCCAGCCCACTGCCGACTCATACAATGGTTTCGAGCTGTTCTGGGAGTTTTGAAACAGCATGTTTCAAGCAGTGGTGTTATCCTACTGGTATGCTGGGCGGGATGTCCGGGTGATCAGCAGCCCGCCCGTCGCGTACCGCAGCGTTACGCCATTTGCGTAACGTACACAAGCGGCGTAACTGGTTACGCAAACGGCGTAACGCTGTGGTACGCGACGGGCGGGCTGCCCAGTGTACCAGTAGGATAACACCACTGGTTTCAAGTAAATAAAATAAATGCATAAATCACATGGATGTTGTTCCAGAAGGAAGTGCATTCTGCAAGCTCCTTGGCCTGGTCCAGGTGCTGAGCTTTGTGTATTGGAAGAACAAGGTCTCCACCCCACCATACATCTGGAACAGGACTCCCTAAACTACAGCCTGCAGCATCACAAAGAAGTTGTCCATTCTGCTCAGAAACTTGCACTGGGCAGCCACTTCTGTTGCCCGTCATCCCAGCAGGCTCAGCACCCTGCTATCTGGGTGTGTCTGAGCAGATTGGATGGAAATATAAGAGGCTGTGAAATATAAGAGACTTTTCAGGATGCCGGATCCAGCCCACAGAACACAGCTTAGGCAGCCCTGATCTAAAGGAAGGCTAATGCAGTACTTGATGTGGAAACCTGATTTGTGTGTTATTTCCTCATACTAGTTTGGAAGGGCAAGAATGGCCCGTGCAATACCAGAGTCCCTCTTTTTATACACGATGTTTTCAGCAGTGTTGCATCTATCTTGGCTTGCAGTCTGTGCCTCTAAATCGGTGTGCATCTGTTCAGCTGGAGGGAAAGAGAAATTGCCTGCCAGTTTGATCCAAAGTTGATTTTGGAAGGCAGTATTTCCCCAAACGTTTTTTGCCAAAATGTTCGGAAGGAGTCACAGCCCCGAGTCACAACTGACTGAGGAACTGTCAGGAACGAAGGTACAATAGAGGTGCATCATGCATAGATTTAGCTTACAGAGATTCAACTGTATGTGCTCAACAGAAAAAGAAGATAAACATACATACTTCCATGTACATAGTGCTGGAGATTCCTCTCGTCTTTCCACTCCATGAATATATGCCCTGGAGTAAGCGTGAGACTTGTGAATCTGCTGTTCCCTGTCATGTTCTATAATTTAAAGGAATAGTACATTTTTTTTCTGATTCAAGGGATTTTCAAGGGTAATTTTGAATATGTACAATTTTTGCCTTACAGGCATGCCCGGGTATCTGCTGGGGTTCCATTCCAAGATTTTTTAAAAAGATTTGTTTAATGTTTCCCTATCTTTTTAATAGGTGTCCTGGTATCCATGGATAACGAATCAATGGTTACCGGGGCACGCCTGTATGTGCTGACTTTAAAAAGTATCCCCCAAGTAAGACATGATTCCACTGTATAAAAATCCAATATACATGCATCTCTCTCTCTCTCTCTCACACACACACACACACACACACACACACACACACACATGCACACTGAAGTTAGATACTTCTAAGGTATTCTGTTGGCCTCAGATGTGATGGGAATAAAGTGAAGCTTTCAGGCACAGCTATTTTCAAGCTCAAACCCCACTCACACAAACAGATATGATGGTACCTCTGTTTCTGGACTACAACACTTCAGACTGCAGGGTGTGGGCTCATATGATTTAACTTTCCTCTGTGCCCCCCCCCCCAAAAAAAAATTACACAGAAAAGTAGATCCTGGAAGAAAGGCCCTATACTAGCTTAGCCTACTACTTAACCTGTTCTGTGTGCAGGAAACTTCTCTTCATGCAGAAGTATTTAGCCATGCCACTCCACACTTGCAATCTGGAGTGGTACAGACTAGGAACAGATTTACCTTCAATATTTGCTGGTTGTTTGAAGTGAGTCTCCAAGGAAACCTGAGGAAAAATCTTTTTCTTTCTGCAAACCTAGGGAACAGGAGAAGGGAGAAATCAATCTAGCATTCCTGTATCTAATCAATATTTTTTAAGCAGAGAAAGAGAGACACCAGGCCTCAAAAGGAAGATGTTTTAATTTATGGCCAGACCCAAGCATCTCTGAAACGTTTTTTTTAAGCCATCTAATGTGTGAATGATGAGTCTGTCTGGAGGTGCAGGTGAAAGAGCTATAAATTGACCTTTCAGTAGTCAAGGCTGAGGTGAACATAAAAATAAATCCAGTGACAGTGTGCAGGGAGATGTGAGTGTTGCTCACTGTCCCTAAAAATACTTCTGTATCCTTCTGCACACTACAAATAATACTGGCAGTCAGGTTTGATTTAGGGAGCAGGTAGAGACCTTTTTTTCTTTAACATTGATGCCCACCAGTTCTCTTCTGTCTTCTCTTTTCAACTTTGTGGTTATGAAAGTTGTGTCCAAAGACAATACACACAGTCTTGGCTTCTTGAACTATTGCACCTTGGGCTGCTTTGGGTGATATAGCAAGTGGCCCATCCTAATTTTGTGGGGGAGGAGTATGGGCCCTGACGTCGCACCCCTGCCACACTGCCCAGCCATCACCTCCTGTAAGTGCACAGAAGGTGATTCCTCTGAACTGTCCCTCAGAGTGGAAGCACGAGCTTTGCAGAAAGGTCTGTAACATAAGAAGAGGTCAGTCTGGGCAATACATCCTCCATTTCTCTCAGTCATGTGGGGGATAACCAGTGGTGGGATTCAGTGGGTTCGCCCAGGTTCTATAGAACCGGTTGGTAAATGGCTGGGCCCCGCCCACTCTCTTGCCTCAGCTGGCTTCGGGGTTTTTTTGGCCCCGGCTATGTCGTCATAGAACCGGTTGTTAATTCATTTGAATTCATTTGAATCCCTGGGGATAACCATGGGCGCACATATACACGCGCACACACACAACACAGAATACCTTTCCACCACCACTTAGGGCCCAACCCCATCCAACACAGGAGCAGCAGCTCGAAATGGCCACCACTGGATACTGCACTGGATCCGAGTAGGCTGGAAATCTCCTCAGAGGAACATCTGTCCCCTTTACTTATTCTGAGTAAATCCCCTACGCCAGCTATTTCTCTGACACAGACTCAAGAAGCCCCACAGAGGACTTCTAAGCTTGACATGGGGGATAGGATTCGGTGTAGGAGGCCTCTGCTAGTACCTTTCCCCTCCTGGGCCTGACCCTCCTCATTCCACCCTCCCTTGCCCAGAAACGCCTCCTCCCCACTTTCCCCCACCCTTCAAAACACACCCTGTGCCACTCTGCTTACCATGGCTCTGCCAGCAGCCAAGGCTGTGGCACTGATGAAGCGGCACAGGCCTGTCCACCAGCGCCGCTTACTTGTTGGGTGAGGCAAGCATGCCTTACGCAGCACCCACGGTAGGGCTCCATGGGATCTGGCTGTTGATTGTGTAGGAGGGAAGGCTCATCCAAACTGTCCCTCCACCAGGGCTGGCTCATCCATGAAGCCAGCTGATTTGGTCACCTCAGGCTTCAGATTGGTGGTGGTGGGGCACTCATCTCTGTTCACCTGTTTGCCTTTGTTTCTCCTCCTTCTCCTTCCACTCCTTGGAAAGGAAGGACAGAGAGGAAGAGGAAATGCGGAAAGGAGAAGAGTGCTGAGCCAGAACATTGAAGAGTGGGAGGAGCGGAAGCGGGCACATCACCAGGTTAAGGGGGGCAGCATTTGGCATGCCGCCTCAGCCATTAGGAGGTCTTGGGCCAGCCCTGCCCTCCGCATACACACGAAACTGTGTTTGACATATTTTAAGTATGTTTGTGGATAGATGGAGCTTCTGATCCCAAATCTTGCTCCCTCTTCTTCTCAAATCACTTTATGGTGGTTTTCAAATTTCAAACTTTCAGCGAATTATTTCTCAGTGCTCTTGATGATGTCATCACCAAGCGCTCCACAGCCGCCATAGGGCTCCACGCACTCCCGGGGGAACCTCAACAGAACACTTTACAAGACATCTTGTAGATGGTCTCTTTGTAGGAAGGGGCCCCTTTTGGGAGCCCTTGGAACTTTGGGAGGCAATTTGTGGCAAGAAAATGGGATGAAATGAAAAGATTAAGCACTCACTCTATACCACAGGCCCTTTTTACAGCAGCATTTTGAAAGTGGAAATAAGCCCCATAGTAGATGATAACATGTTTAATATCCCATCTGGTTTGATACTGTCATTCAAGCAAAACAGCCATATAAGCTACAATATTTAATGTACAGTATACTGCCTTTCATCATCAACAACAATAAAAGTAACAGAGCAATTTGCATAGCAAAGGAATAAGAAGATGGCTCCATGTCCCAAAGGGGCTGACAATGTTATTCACAAGAATTGCTGCATAAGTCGGCTTTTCTCCTAATGGCAGTTTTCCCCCAACATGGTGATGTTAACATTTTGCATTGTGTTTCATGAGTGGTGTTAATTTCAGCATTGCCTTAATATGTCACATCTTCGCTGTGATTGAAAGCGAGTTGCAGGCAACATCTGTGCTGAACAATTTTGTGTCAAATGTCCCTTTGCTGGTCATTTGCAGTATAACTGAAGTGGTCAATTTACTTGCAGCTGCAAACTGCTAGTCAGTATTTATCTTCTGTGCTCCACTGGAACATTATAAATTTTGGAGGGACTATTAAAAGCAGCAGGAATTTGATTACAGAAAATATACAGTACTGCACTCGCAATTTGCCCACAAAACAGTAGGAATGTGTAAAAGAAATATGGCCATAAAGATAGGCAATAGCTGAGTAGTGTTGCTTGAGTACCAGTTCCAGCCTTTCTTGTTTTCAGCTGACTTTGCCCTTCTTTTATTTCTTTTGGCACCTTCTTATATACCACTTCCCATTTGGAACTTGGAATTTTCAAATATGCAAATAGGGAGGAAAAGGTGTGGATTGGTCTACTGGTCGATGCTGTCACAATGGCCCTTAACTCTCGTTTCTACGAGCCTTTTTACCTACTGCTGTACCTAAAAGGAGAGAATTTGGGGGAGAAGTTCTCTGGGCGGGGGGGGGGGGAGCCAGCATTTTCTCAAGCACAACCTTTAATTTCTCCTCTACATATGCTTTCTGACAGCCCCTCCTGCTGATGCTGGTGAGCAGTTCAGGAGGAAACGGTGGAGACAGTTACAGACACACTCTCAGACAACTGGGACATGATTATATAAGATGTGATCCAGTTTGAAAACGAAGGTAGTCTTGCTCAAGTAGCTACGCAGCTATGCAACTGATTAAAATACAAAACGACGATTATAGAATATGACAGTGTGGTTAAGGCTCCGAAAAATGTCATCTCTCTTCAGTATGAAAAAACTTGACAGATGCAACATGCATGATCATACACATCTCAGCCTGAATCTCAGTTTCTGCGTTATTACCGTTTCTGACTTGGAGCTGCATTGTTCACTTGTAGGACCTACACTGTTCAGCTTGCTTTAAGACTACAATCTTGTACCTTACAATCCCGGCAGTAAGTCCCATTGAACAAAACAGGACTTACTTCTGAGGATTGGGCTGTAGCAGCCCAGTCTCATACACATCCCCTGCTGGTGGGGCTTCCCCAGCACTGACACTGGGGACAGAAAGCATCACCAGTTGTAAAAGGCCTACCAACAGCGCACTACTCAGAGCACTGCCGGGAGTGCCAGCAGGAAGGTCTGCGTTTTCTTGCCCAGATCACCACTTCTCCTGACACTCACCAGAGCAAGTAAGTTAGCGGGAGGTGGGGAGGGCAGAACAGGGACATGGAGGGGGCAAAACCAGGAGGGGAGGGGAGGGCAGGGGATGGGTAGATTGGGTTCAGGAAGTTTGATGGCAGTGGCGAGGGGAGGATAGGATCCGAACATAAGGAATTCCTTTTTACAGCCAGACTGAACTCTTCAGTAATAAAGAAGTAGCATGAGACATCTAATCTATAGGAGCAGAAAGGTTAAATCAGCATTTCAATCTTTAATTGGAAGAGCTGTTTCCTATTAAAACCGGACAAAAAGGCAACACGGGGGCTCATTAAAATAATTCTCAGCTATTGATCAAACCAGGATCTAAAGAGTTCAGAAATGTAGCTATTTGAGGAGACCATTATCAAAAGTCGGTTATTCCGCTGCCAAGAGCAATCAGGCCAACAGTCCATTTGCCATGCATTCTCTTTTCCAACAGTGACCTGCAAGATGCCTTTGGAAAGTTCACAAGCTGGGTGGGATGGTGACAGCTGTCTCTTACTTGTCCCCGGCACCTGCCAAGCAGAGGTATAACTGCCTCCAAAACGGAGGTTCCACTTATTAACTCTCATGGCTAACGGCTACTGACAAACCTAAACATACCATGGCTCACAGCCAGACTTAATAGCCGTAGATAGATTCTCCATGAATTTTAAAGAGCCATCTCAGCTTGTGGCTATGATCTTGCCTTGCAGTAATTCAGTAATTATGCACTGACTGAAGAGGTATCTTCTTTTGCTTCTGGAGATTCTACTACTACAGTCATTAGGTGTGTTGAATGATCCGACCTAAGTTTTTCTGAGTCAAGAGAGATAGGATAGTTCTTCCTAGTAGCTCTTTCTCCATAATTCAAATGTAAAAATCTCTTATTTTGCTCTACCCCCGGTTAGGAATTCCTTTTCTAAAATAAAATCAACTTCTTCAACCTTTTTTATGTGTAAAATAAGGTAAAGGTTTCCCCACGACCGAATTGTCTAGTCGTGACCAACTGTAGGGGGCGGTGCTCATCTCCGTTTCTAAGCCTGCGTTTGTCCAAGGACAAGTTTCCATGGTCAGTGTGGCCAACATGACTATATGCTTTCAAATTGCTAGGTTGGCAGGAGCTGGAACAAGCAACGGGAGCTCACTCCGTCATGTGGTCTTGAACTGCCAACCTTCCGGTCAGCAAGCTCAGTAGCAGCAGTTTAACATGCAGCGCCACCACACCCCTCATGTGTAAAATACAGATCCCTAATAATTGTATTTTCCTTTTTCTGTATTTCCACCAACTTCATACATTTGAAACCTGCCCCCTTGATTACGTTATTACATTGCCACTACCTATTTTGAAGTGGCCTAGTGGTAGTCCTGCCTGAGAGCAGTCTCTGGTAACTGCCTCCCCACCCCTTGCAATTCTCCCTCTGTTATATTACATTGCCTGATAGCTTTGTTCAGTGGAGGATTCTGGGGGAAAAATGGCGGCACCCATTGGCAGCTGCCATTTTCCCCCCAGAATTTCCTCTTGGAGTGACACTAAGGCTGCGTTCTCTTTTTTAGCTTCTAGCACTCTTTATTTAAGATATTTCTACCCCACCTTTTGCTGCCAAGGCACTAGAAGCACTAGAGAGCTGTAGTTTTTTTTAGCTTCCAGGATTCTCAGGTTGCATTCTTTCTTTTAGATTCTAGTGTGCGCCTAGCCATATAAGTTTCAGTAGTGAGCTCGGAGCTAGAAAATATGGCCACCGCCATATTTTTCTATTTTTTCTATTAAAACAGATGCAGGACCCTGTCAAAAACATGGCAGCCTCCATAGTGTACGGACTTTATGGTAACCACATGGCAACCTCCATGCAATTGATCTCAATGCAGGGAAGTGCGAGGACACCATTTTGATGTTTTTAAATTAACCGTGCTGGAAGCATGCTAGTAGCATGCTGGAAAAATCACTCCTGCCAATTGTCCTATTTAAAAAAAAGAACACAGCCTAAGTGGTGATTGTGAGAGAAAATGGCTGCCAATAGTCAGCCGCTGCTATTGCTCCCAATGAGTTTACACCACAGTAACTCCCCAAATGCCCCCCCCCATTTTTGCCAGCTGCAAACGGGATAGTGACAATGGAGAGGGGCACCGCTATTCAACCCATTAAAAATAATAATACAGTGGTTCATGTGCCAATTCCCAGTATTTTACTCTGAAGGTTTATGCAAAGCATGCATAGCCCACATATATTTCCAGGAAGAGTCCTGTGCAACTATGCAAATGAATCCGAACACCAGTAGAGTTGCATATATATAAATGGAATTAGACTTGAACTTTCTTGGGGTTTGGCTTTCAGTAGATGTTGAATTTTAGCTATGGAGTTTTTCAGTATATGTTTACCAGAACAGGACATCTATGATCTGACAAACCACAGCATCTGATTTGTGATGGTAATAACAGGAGGTGCCCTGTCATTTTTTTTCCTCTGATATATATACTCCATCAATGATGGTGGAAGAAATGGGAAGGAGGGGAGAAAAAAAGATTGCTGGGGCTTAAAAGCTCAGCCATGTTGCAAGTCTGCAGTTCAAAATCCCTTACTTCATCGTGCTGGCTCCTTTTATATTTATTACCTGAGGAAGAGTTTTGCAAACACAGAGGAAATGGTTCTTGACAGCTCAATTTATAGCAAACTCAAGGGAAACTAGGAGATTTGGAAGGATAATTAAAACTGGAGTGACATACTGGAAAATGCATCAAAGTATTATGATGTTGTCAAGCGGGGTATCTGAAGTAAGCAGTCACTCAGGATTCTTTGCATTTGGATGGCTCCTTCTGGGATCTTTATCACGCTGTTTCATCTGAGGAATGGCTTTGGTTTGTTTTTTAGAAAGATTGGATGGTGTCCTTCACATGTCTGCTCAGCCAACAGAACTTCCTTGGGGTTATATCACTAAGGGCACAATCCCAACCAACTTTCCAGGACTGACATAGCTGTGTCAATGGGGCATGTGCTGCATCCTGCAGTTGGGGTGCAATCACAGAGGCCTCCTCAAGATAAGGGAATGTTTGTTACTTCAACAGCTGCATTGCCTTTATCCCAATACTGGAAAGTTGGTTAGGACTGAGCCCTAGGACTCAGTCAGTACAGCTGTTCCCCAAGTTCAGAATGCAGGTTGGGGGGTTCTCTGAGGGAATGTTCCCCCATAGTACAAAAAAGAAAACATCTCCCTTTCACAAAGGCAAGTGGGCCTGCAATCCTATTCACCCTTAGCTGGGAGTAAGCCTCATTAAGTCTAATGGGGCTTACTTCTGAGTAGAAATGCATAGGATTTGGCTGTACCTGGAGAAGGGTTCCAGCCTAGTCTTCTCCCTATTTTGAAGTGACCTAGTGGTACATGACACAGTTCTACTGCTGAAGCTAAGTAACTCTATACTTAAGAAGAGCCCTGCTGGATCAGGCCAAAGGCCCATCTAGTCCAGCTTCCTGTATCTCACAGCGGCCCACCGGGTGTTCCAGGGAGGCATGAGACAACAAGATGCTTGCACCCTGTTGCCACTCCCTTGCACCCAGTACTCTGAAGTAGCCTACTACTAATGTAAAGCGGTTGCACAACCCATCATGGCCTATAGCTCACGATGGACTTTTCTTCCAGAAATCTGTCCAGTCCCCTTTTAAAGGCATCTAGGCCAGATGCCATCACCACCTTTGTGGCAAAGAGTTCCACAGATTAATTACCCACTGGGTAAAAAAGTATTTCCTTTATATTTCCTTTATAAAATACTTTTATAAAAGTATTTCGTTTTAACTCTCCCAACCCTCAGTTTCAGCGGATGCCCCCTGGTTCTGGTGTTTTGAGAGAGGGAAAAGAACATCCCTCTATCAACTTTGTTCCTTCCATGCATAATTTTGTATGTCTCAATCACATCCTCCCTCAGGCGCCTTTTTTCTAGGCTGAAGAGCCCCAAACGCTGCAGTCGTTCTTCATAAGGGAGGTGCCCCAGCCCCGTAATCATTTTTGTCGCTCTCTTCTGCACCTTTTCCAGTTCCACTATGTCTTTTTTGAGGTGCGGCGACCAGAACTGGACACAATATTCCAGATGTGGCCTTACCATCGATTTGTACAATGGCATAATAATACTGGCCGTTTAATTCTCAACCCCTTCTTGGATGGGAGACCACCTCAGAATTATATTTAAACGGGTGACCTCCTTCGTGGAAGCATTGGGCATAAGCGCAAATGAAATAATAAGAGCGTCATGGACTGAGGGTGCAATCCAACTGTGCCCTTGGGCTGACCCATCTTGCTTGCATCGGCCCAGGGCTGTTGCAAACGTGCTGCCTGCGACAGTGCAAGAGGCACTGGTCCAGTGCAGGGACTCCTGCCAACCCAGCCATGCTTTGGAGCTGCCCAGGTAAGCCAACCCCACAGTGGCCGAGTTTGGCCAGTGCTGGGGCTTCAGAGGGTGAGGGGAGAAGGTGGGAGGGGGTGGAACAGGGCAGATGGAGGGCGGGCCAGTGGGCAGGCGGGCCCAGGGAAGGGAGTGGTTCCAGCATACGGCCTTTAGACCGGATCCTAACCCCTGTCCCTGGGCCCCATGGGCCTAATCCAGGTGCTCAGATTTGCGTCCATGATTTTGTTGGTGCAGATCCAAGCAACCCCATAGGGCTGCCTGGCACTTACGCTGGGGTAAGGGGACAAACATCCCCTTGCCCCATTGTGAGCTCCCGTTGCTGCCTACCCTGCATAGGATGCAGTGCCGGCCAGCCAACCTGCTGCTCCCATGCAGGTTAGGATTGGGCTGTCATTGACACATGTGTAAGAAGTATGAATTAACTGCACTGGTATTGTACTATCATTGTTATGGCTGCTTCAAAACCAGTTGTGCATGTGAAAGCCGAGGCTGCCTCCACTCCCTTTCAGTCTTTCCATTGATCTTTCATGGCACTGTTCCAGAACAAGCTGTCTGAGAACTGCAGTCTAGAGATGCAATTGTGCAGCCAACGCAAGTCCCATTTGTTTAACTACAGGGCTTCAAGGATGTGGCTGCCAGAGAAGAAAAAATATTGGCCATAGGGCTCCAATTAGCATGTGCAGTAATAGAATTCCGGATGGCTTGGCTGCTGAGCCAAATGGAGAGGGCAAACTCCAAGGCCACTGGGTTGCAAATGTAAGGAAGGGCTAGATTGTTGCATTCCTGGAATAAAAAAGCACAGTACCCTCAATGGTGAATCTTTGCCACCTTCCTTGCAAAAATCCATCCTGCAATGTTAAGGTGTAAAGGATGCGGTAAAGGCTGTTAAAAGTCTTGATGTTGAGGATGTCGCTCAGCAAAAACAAGCTGAGAGACAAATAGTTGAGGCATCCATTACACAAAAGAAAGCACTTGGGCACAGGTTTCAAAAGATACAGCAGATTGATTTGGTTGGGCAACTGGGTCAAACAAAGGCACTTCAAAAGGGAGAAGTTTTGTCTAAGCGAAAAGTGTGTTCTAGAAAGAATCGAATGTTGTATAAGATATGCCATGGAAAACGTTTGTTGCATTACAAGTTGACTAAGCATAAAAGAAATGAAGGGTTAGTTAAGAGATCTCGAAGCCTTTATCAAAAACAAAGTTATGCTAAAGTTAAACATTGTTGTGACTATTATAAGTTGTATCAAGCCAAAAGCATGCCCATCAATGTCAGGAAAATTCCTTTTAAACCAAATGCCTTCAGTTTGCTTCCAAAGGTTGAATTAGACACTGAAAGTCAAGAAATAACTTTAGCTCATAAGCAAAAGCTAAAGTGGAAAACTAAGACATAATTAAATAGCAATTGGAATTCGTTATCCAGCTCTGATATGGTTGTCCCTGGTTTACCATTATAGTAATTAGGCATTTGTAAAAATTTAGCAAAGTGTTGATCTATTGTAAGTGATTTTGTAATTAATGTGGTGCTGTTACTTGTGACTGCTATTGACCATTGATTCAAACATGGGGCCTTTAACTTAGATATGATGTAGCTATTAAAGTTAACAGTAGCATATAGATGTGCCAAGATAGTTTGGGGCAACTGGGATGGTAAGTCCTGGAGGCATAACCTCACATTGGAGAGGTTATGCTCCAGTTAGAGGGGGGCATGTTAAGGTGTAAAGGGGTAAAATGGGAAGTTAGAGTAAAATAGTGAGATGGATAGTCCCATAACCCTGGGAAGGAGGGAAAGGATTAAAGAGATGAAGTAAGAAACTTGAAGCTGTCAGTGCTGTAATTGTATTAGTAAAAGGAGAAAGACCTTGAAAGCAGATAGCACCAAGGTGCAGCTGGAAGCACTAAAGTTGATGGGAATACTCTTGAGGAAGAAATAACATCATATGCACCTGGAGAAGGATTACTGATTGCCCCCTTCACGTGGCTGAAGAAGGGTTGGTGAGGTTCAAAGGGATACAATGAAATGATTGGTAGAGAGCCCTTGAAGGTTTTGATAGAGAGTTCTTATAAAAGAAAGGGTTTTCTCCTTTGGAAGCCAAGCTGTTTGTATTCTGGACTGGGAGGCTGCTGTTTTAACAAACTGATCAAGGACTGTGGAAGCCCTGTTGCCTCAACCAGGGTAGTGAGAACCTTAGCTAAGTTGGAATGGTTTTGTTTTATTTAGTGTATGTGTGTGTGTTTTTATAACCAGGATTGAATAAGGTCTCACCTTTTGGTGAGAAGGATTTCCTTTGTAAAGGTCTGAATAAAATGTAATTCTTGCCAAATTGTTAATTGTAATCATTTCATGGGAAGTAGCATGTTGACCCTTATTTGAGAGAGATACCCAGACCAAGATTGGTGAGCGTGATAACTGAGGTATAGTCTTGAGAGAAGTTGAGCCTGTACAGTGGAGTCCGGGAGAGACTAGCTGTGCCTGTGGAGAAGGCTCAAGGCTCAGAAATTTGGAATATACCAGGTGTCCCCACCAACAAGGTCACATGCAAGTTCTTCCCAACTTTGACATACTGTTCTGAAATTCTATTTTGATTCAACCAACATTATTGGAGTTTATGGCATCAGCAAGAGCCACAGAAATGCTCTGATATCTTCTGGTGAATCATGACAGACACTATGGGATTTCATGGGAAAAGAGAAGACTTTTTTAGGACATCAACCACAAAGTGTGTTGGTGCTTATCCCCCTTCCTCCAGGAATAAATAGCAACAACAGGGAACAGCTCTGCAAATTTTTCTTTGCTCTGCAGGTCATTCCGGAATTCCAAGAGGTTATTCATAAGATTCCTTTTATGTTCTAAATGTGGCCCATGCTCTGAAACACAAGTGTGATAAATACAGTTGGTGGAAGGGCGGCATGGTGGTTAAAAAAATTAATAGGACTCTCTCTCTCTCTCTCTCTCTCTCTCTCTCTCTCTCTCTCTCTCTC
>JAJKFI010000089.1:250637-283543 GCA_029204185.1 Lerista edwardsae
CTCTCTCTCTCTCTCTCTCTCTCTCTCTCTCTCTCTCTCTCTCTCTCTCTCTCCATCCAAATTTCTCCTTGGATGGTATTACCCAGTCATGTTTCCAGAGCAACACTGATATGATATGATTTTTTTCCATTTTTTATTTCCGGGCTCTCAACAGACTGCTGCGCATTGCAGTTTGCTACAGTTCTCGGTTTATCGCCTTTCTCCCACTTTCCAGATTGCCAAGACACACCACTGCATATTCATTTTGATTAGATCACAAAGCAGAAGAGTATTTTGATGTGATGGCGTGCTCTCGTTCATATTCCTTTTCTGTGCTGTGATTTTATCAATGCTTTAATCAATGATTCAATGAATCAATAAATCAATGATTTATCAAGTAAATACATTTACTTCCCAACTAAGGCTCCAATCAAATAGACTGCACCGTGGGCGGTTCGCTCGTACTGCCTGGGCAAGTGTTGCACCAGGTGCCGTAAAGTGCCGCCAATGCCAGTGGTAGGCTATTACTGCCAGCGTTGGGGCAGCGCTATGGCAACGCTCGCCACATGCACCATAGAGGAAGCACCAGTCGCTGGTGATGCAGCCATTCGGGGCAGAGCAGGAGAGCATTGTACCCTTACCATGGGGAAAGCAATCTGGAAGCACTATTTTTCAAGGTCAATGCAAAAGTGATATTTGTTTCCTTGTTGGCGGACTCTTGACAGAACCTCAAACTCATGGCAAAAATATACAGCTTTAATTTTGAGCACTAGGGGAAGAGGAATATTTCTCCTTCCCGGAATGTTGCTTCCATGAAGATATGACAAATAGATTCTCATTTAGGAGAAAGAAATGTGGAGCAATGCCGCAGTTATCATAAGCGTCTTCTGTACTTCATTCCTTGGAAAGGAATAAAGGCATTTCTTGTTGACATATATGTCTTTGCATTATTGTGTCTGGGCACGACCACAAGGATTTTACTAAAAGTTGCCACTGAATCCCATGTCAAGAAAATTTTATTCCGAATTTGCATAACTTCTTTAGATCTCCTGCTGCATATTCATTTAAGGAATGCTCATTTTTAATGCCAGTATTCTCACTGTATATTCTTTTGAAATACATGCATGCAAGATGAATGCTTTATATGGAAGTAAGACTATGAAATCCATAATGCAGTTTGATTGTGAGTGGAATGTACATCCACTAAAAGTACAGTCTGCATTTTCACATTATTTTGATTGTTTTGTGCAAATCACCTTCACTCTTAAGAAGGTGATGCAGTGTGACTGCAAGTGAAACGTACGTACGTATGTATGTATTTGTGTATTTGTGTATTTATTTATTTATTTTCAATATTTTTTCTCCCTGAAGGGACCCAAGGCCCAATTATCCTGCACTAAGGCTACAATAGCTCTGAAGCATTGCAAGCACATATAAAAAAAGTTACAAGGCTTGTGCTTGAAGTAATTAAAAACGAGGGATTCAATCATTTTAAAACATTTAGGGTGCAATCCTAACCTGAAGATAGGCCAGCACAGTTAGACCAGCAAAGTTTGTCCGGCACAAGGGCCACTGTAAAGTATGTTTGGACCACTCTCGGAGTCAGGGAGGCCAGCACACAGACCTGTGCCATCCCCCCTGACTCAGAGGGTGGTCTAAAGGTGCTTTATGGTGGCTCTTGTGCCCTTCTATCCTGACCATCCTTCCTAGAAAAGACGATCAGACAAATGGAGCTATCCAACTTTTAGGGATTCAGCCAGTGCACCAAGACCAGCTGTGTCCGAAAGAAGGAACTAAATCTTAATTAACCAGATGAGGGAAGAAGAGCAATAAGTCAGAACAGGTCATGTGGTAAGGTCTGACCTGTGCAAAAGCTTCCAGGTCAGCCTCATTCCCTGTTCTGTCTGAGAGCGCAATCCTAAACTGGAGTTAGGCCGGCATAAACTCAACCAGCAAAGTTTGGCTGGCACAAGAGTCACCGTAAAGTGCGTTTGGACCACTCTTGGAATCAGGGAGGATGGCTCACGTCTGCGTACTTGCCTCTCTGACTCCAAGAGTGGTCCAAACATACTTTGTGGTGGCCCTTGTGCTGGCCAAACGTTGCTGGCTTAGCTTATGCTGGCCTAACTCCAGTTTAGGATTGCGCCCTGAGTCACATGGCTGCTGTTGCCTGTCTCAGGCTTGCCTTGCTTGTCATTTTCTTTGGTCTGGCCTGCCTTTCCCTTGCTTTGCTCCCAGGACCTTAACCCACCCAACCCCTATTGGCAAGAGTTGATCTCTTTTCATGTTTTCAGTTCCACAGGCAAAGTGGGAACCTGCGCATCCTATCATGGGAAAGCAAAGTCGAACGCTCTTCGCTTTCTGTACCACCCCAAGCCACCCTCCCTCGTGTTTTGTGCCATGTTGGCTCCATTGTGCCTCATTTCCATTCATCAGCTGTACCCATTCATTTGCCTTTTCATTCCTATCTCTTTACAGTACTTTGCACTAGTTGTACCCTCTCCCAAGTCTTTTTGCTGCGCATGCCAATCATGCTGGTTTGTTTATGTTTCTCTGCTCTGTGGCTCAGTCTTCCTTTAGTTCCAGTTGACCAGATAAAGTCCAAATCATCAAACAGAATTATATGGATGGCAAAGAAGCAGCAAATTGTATGCTGGGTTTTGAAGGGAGGGTACTGAGCCACTAGGCAGTTTTAACTGCAAAATGTCTCAACTGCAAAGTGCCTTAGTTGACCAAAAGAAAAAGAAACTCCTTCCTTTGGATAATGATTCGAGGAAGCCTTGATTGCAAAACATGCAGAAACAAAGAGCCTCTGAAATTATCAGTGTCTTGTAAGGGAGGGCCCTTTCCCACATGATGACTCATAGAGCCATAAGGTTGGAAGAGACCTCCAAGGTCATCCAATCAACCCCCTGCTGGAAGCAGGAAAATCCTCTCTAGAACATCTGCCAAATTGTCTGTTGAGACTCTGCTTGAAGATATGTAGCAAAGGAAGCCTCCACTTCCATCGGCAGTCGGTTCAATTATCCAACTACTGTTATTGTTGCCATTATTTTGCTGCATTTACATCACTTTTGTCCAGGCATGTGCCTAGGCACCCTTAGTCAACTTTTTTTTTAGGCTTTTTTTTTTCCCCTGAAGGGACATTTTGAGAAGTGATCATCATTGGGTAGTTGCCTTGATCTATACTTGCTTTTAGACAGCAAGCAGGAAGAGGACTGGGTTAGCGGCAGTTCACTTCTTCTTCCAGTGCTGCTGGTGAGGGAAAAGCAGCGTTTGGTACTGTCATGAAACTGGTTTCATGTAGACTTGCTTTGTATTAGTGGTTGGAAGAGGACTACTCAGGTGTGAATGGCTCAGGTGAGGGCGATTAGTGTCATTGGGCTAAAGTTAAAAGCCTCAGGGAACAGAACCCTTTTGATGCTCGCAGGGAAGGTTAACCTCACTGTGTATTGTGAGTATAAGGAAAGCTCTGATAGCTGGTTATAGTTAGTCAGAGGTAAAACTCTGTAGGTGTTTTTGTTTATTCTTTTGAGTTTTCCTCTCAGCTAATTTATAATCAGAGGGTTTTACTAGAGCCTTTTAGGGAGTTTTAGGGAGGAGTCTTGTGGGCAAGAGCCTCCTAGCTTGTATTTTACTATTTGGATTTTATAATACAGAGGCTCTGTAATTTTATTTGTAAACTTTTAATTTAATGTATGTTAATAAAATTGGGTTTTATTTCTTCTATTTGGTTTTCTTGTTTAGAGGGGGTTTGCCCAGGGGCTCCTTTTTGTTGTGTGAAGCCTGGGCTGGTGGCAGCGGCAGCTACCTAAGGGAAGGACAGTTTTATACCTCCCCCCATCATAACAGGTACCATCTCCTTTTCCTCACCCACTATGCAGTGGGCAAAGAGGAGTGTCACACACAGAAACTTGCTCCCCACCCATCTTGGCCTTTGGCTCTGCCTCTTTCCTCTGTGCCATCCTGTTTGATATATCCAGGACAAATGGAGCATGCCTTGTTTCCAGATGGTTTGGAGGAAAGAGGTGGTGCTGGAGCTCAAAGGGGCAGGGAACAGGCTCGGCTGTTCCACGCCTCCTCTCACCCCCTCTCCTTGCCCACTTTAGCCTCTTGTGGTCGAATCTGATGGGCCATTTATGACAGCAGATCTTGCAGTCCACTGACTAAGGGCGCAATCCTAACCTGGAGTCCTTGCTGTCACAAGGACCACCGGAAAGCACATTTGGACCACTCTCGAACTCAGGGACGATGGCGCATGTCCATGTGCTGGCGTCTCTGACTCCGAGGGTGGTGCCAACATACTTTACGATGTCCCTTGTGCAGGCCAAACTTGGCTAGCCTAACAGTGTCGGCCTAACCCCAGGTTAGGATTGGGCCCTTAAATGTGCCAGTGATGATGCCAACATTGGGCTGGCAGCTCCCAGCATGCATCAGAACAGCCCAGCTTCTGCTACTATCCAGATAAACACCCAGTGGTCTACTTAGCTCATACTGTCTTCCAAAGCTGACACCAGCACACCAAGGTTTTAGGCAGGGGTCTTTCCCAGCCCTACTTGCCGAGTATCGATGGATTGAACCTGGAACTTTTTGCACATGGTCTTCCACATGCAAAGCCAGTGGTCTGCCGCTGAGCTGCAGCCTTTTCTTTAGCATGCTGTCCAGAAACTGCAGTCAGTTTAAAACATCCCCATGAAGAACCATTCCCTTTTGGCCTGCTGCCAGCCTGGTGTTCTCTACCCAGACTGTGTAAGTACTGCAGTATTATATTGCCCTTTTCAGAGTTCTAAGGGAAGGACAAGCCCTGCCCAGTTATTTAGATCTGTCACCCCTGCCTTCAATCTCTACTTTTTAAAGGAACAAGTGGATACAGTGCTGTGATTAATGCACCAATGCTTGCAATTGAAATGTGAAAGTTTCCTGCTGTATAAGACTGAAAAACAAAACAAACAAATAACAGGATGGCAGTCTTCTTGCATGTGACTCATTCATCACAAAAGGGCTCACTGATTTTCTTTTATTTGTTTTTGATTTACTCTAGTCGTGGTCGATGCGGCATTTTAATAGAACCATATTAGAGACAGATGTAATTGTATCCTGGCAATAGAATGTAGATGTTGCTTTGGCCTGGCTAATTTATGAATCCAATTACAATGAAGTGGAATAATCTTTCAAATAGATTGGATGAAGGATTATGCTTTTAATATCACAGTGATGTGACTCATTCTGACTTTGTGCCAGTGAATATTAGAGATCAAGGAAGGTTCTTCTTCATGATCTGTACATAACCAAGAATGGGAATCTTTGTAAGAGTTTAGGAAATGCCAGTTCCTTCTGCATTATTGAGACTGACCCAACATGCAGTATACTCTTAAAACTCTCTTTGGCCAACTTTTGTGACCAAGGGAATTAATAGCTTTTCCACACGATCATTCCATTTCCCAGTAAAGCTGCAGCTGAAAATCATTCATTTCAGGGAATCTAACTATGTATCTTTCTTTACAAGTGGTACTACGAATGCCGGGAAATTTCCATTCCATTCTTAGCACTCATAACTGCATGTTGCATAATTAACTGACAGCATTTACGGAGAGGATTTAAGATTAGTCAAATGTATGTGCCAGAATCCAAAAAGCTGCTTTCAGCATGACCAGTCCCTTATGTATACCCAGTGGAATTTTGACTTCTTCCTTTTGAATGGCTGTTTCCCCTGTGATATAGCAGGATGCTGTTCAGAGAGGCTTGCCCTGTGGAGCTAGTGTGTGAGAAAAAAAGCAAATCTAAAGCTCCCTTTGGTATGAGGAAGTAGTTGTGCAATGTTCTGGATCCAGTCCATGGAAGAGGGGACTATCAACAGCTGCTAGTGTGGGCAGAAGCAGCATCACTCCAAGTAACAGAGGCTGCCCCCCTGCCCTCTTTTGTTAGCCTCCTGCTGGCATCTGATTGGCTGGCTGGCTGGCTGATGTTGGAAATGGAATGCTGCCCTGGGGTGAATCTTTGGGCTGATCAGTTATGCTGTTGCCCTTTCACCTGGTTAGGGACCAGAGCATAGATGAAAGTCAAAAATGGATGGCTGTTAAGGCAAAGTATTACTTTGCTTGCAAATGTATTTTGGTCAGCGAACCCCCCCCCCCAAAATATAGTGTACAGGGTGTCCACAAAGTCTCTTTACAATTTCAAACTTGTATTACAAAAACAAATGAAGAGATACATGTATGGAAAGTATACAATATTAGGAGTATATGCCAAAGATTGCTCGAATTACCGCACCATTGCACTCATTTCACATGCTAGCAAGGTCATGCTCAAAATCCTACAAGCTCGGCTTCAGCAGTATGTGAATCGAGAACTACCAGATGTACAAGCTGGTTTCCGAAGAGGCAGAGGAACTAGAGATCAAATTGCCAACCTTCGCTGGATCATGGAGAAAGCAAGAGAGTTCCAGAAAAACATCTACCTCTGCTTCATTGATTATGCTAAAGCCTTTGATTGTGTGGATCACAACAAACTGTGGCAAGTTCTTGAAGAGATGGGAGTTCCAGACCACCTGATCTGCCTTCTGAGAAACCTTTATGCGGGTCAGGAAGCAACAGTTAGAACTGGACATGGAACAACCGACTGGTTTAAAATTGGGAAAGGAGTACGACAAGGCTGTATATTGTCACCCTGCTTATTTAACTTATACGCAGAGTACATCATGAGGAAGGCAGGGCTGGATGACTCACAAGCTGGAATCAAGATTGCTGGGAGAAACATCAACAACCTCAGATATGCAGACGATACCACTCTACTGGCAGAAAGTGAGGAAGACCTAAAGAACCTTTTGATGAGGGTGAAAGAGGAAAGTGCCAAAATTGGTTTGAAGCTCAACATTAAAAAGACTAAGATCATGGCAACCACTCCCATCACTTCCTGGCAAATAGAAGGGGAAGAAATGGAAGCAGTGACAGACTTTATTTTCCTGGGCTCCAAGATCACCGCAGATGGTGACTGCAGCCATGAAATTAAAAGACGTTTACTTCTTGGGAAGAAAGCTATGGTGAACCTAGATAGCTTAATCAAAAGCCGAGACATCACCCTGCCAACAAAGGTTCGCATAGTCAAAGCGATGGTTTTCCCAGTAGCCATGTATGGCTGTGAGAGCTGGACCATAAGAAAGGCAGAGCGTCGAAGAATCGATGCTTTTGAATTATGGTGTTGGAGAAGACTCTTGAGAGTCCCCTGGACTGCAAAGAGATCCAATCGGTCAATTCTCCAGGAAGTCAAGCCTGATTGCTCCCTGGAAGGACAAATGCTGAAGCTGAAGCTCCAATACTTTGGCCACCTGATGAGAAGAGAGGACTCTTTAGAAAAGACCCTCATGCTGGGAAAGATTGAAGGCAAAAGGAGAAGGGGGCGACAGAGGATGAGATGGTTAGATAGTGTCACCGAAGCAATGAATATGAAATTGGGCGAACTCAGGAAGCTAGTGGAGGACAGGGAGGCCTGGCGTGCTGTGGTCCATGGGGTCGCGAAGAGTCGGACACGACTTAGCGACTGAACAACAACAACAACAACAACAACATTGAAGTTTATTTTGCATCAATTAATAAACCTTTATATGTGCACCATTGGTTGCACGCAGCACATCAAGGCGATAATCGATTTCCTGCCATGTTTGCTGTGGCATAGTTTCATCAATGGTGGCAACAGCCAGTAATGTCCCATGTCTTTGTTCGGTACACGACGTCTTTAACGTTGCCCCACAGAAAGAAATCCAGGGGCGTGATATCATTAACATCATTTGCATTTTTCGTGATTTTTTACAATTTAAAGAGACTTTGTGGACACCCTGTATATAATATATACGTTGCTGAAAAATCAGCAATTATATAACATGTGAATGAATGTGAAACCAAAATAAACAGAAATACTGTAAAAGAATGTTGACTAACCATGGGAGGTCAGATGAAATTGGACAAAAGAGGAAAACATGTGGACCAAATTTGGAATGTGGTTGTAATTGAAAACGGTTGAAAGAGCAAAGCAATGGAAGTCAAGTGGATGAAAGTCAAGGTCTTGCTGGATTCTGTTTCTGGGAATTTTTCTGCCCCACTTTGCACATTTGTTGCCATTGTGAGAGTTGTCTGGAGTGTGGTTGCACAAAGCTTTCTTCATGACCTTACTGTGAATGACAATGCAGTTCTTCCCCTCCTCTCGTTTGTATGATGATGAGAGAATTGCAGAAGTAGCTATGCAGTAGCTAACAGCTACTGATAAACCTGGAGAATAGGACAGCAAAACGGGACTTAATGGGAAGTGCTGTGGCTCAGTGGTCAAGTCTGTGCTGGCAGTACTGATCGAGGTGGCCCGTGGTCCGATTCAGTATAGTGGAGAAGCCACCGCAAAAGCTGCCAACCGGTCTTGCTTCTGCCTTCTTGAAATGCTGCAGAGAAATCCTGAGAAGATATATGACCTTCCTAAACCAGGAGACAGAATAGCAGGTATATGTGGACAAACAACGTAGGAACACAATCAACTCCATGTCCTGCTTGTGAGCTGCCAGAGCAGTCTTGGCTGGCCGCTTTGAGACACAGAATGCTGGATCTGATATACCCTGTGTGGAAACTGCACTTGTGCCTGAAGGGAGATTTGCTTATCTTGGGCCTAAAGATTGAGGGTGGACCAAAATGCATATCTACAGGGGCAGCGGCATGGGAAGTACTGCAGGCACTGGAGTACTGCAGGCACTCGCCTTTGGAGCTATTCTGGGCAGCCATGGCAACACAGTTGCTGTCGCTGCCCAGAATGCATCCAATTGGGAGTGGGAGGGGCAGCTTACCCAGCAAGTAGGAGGGGCAGCTTACCGCAACGCCCCCTGTAACTATGCTACAAGTCACAACATTTTATCCTCGATTGATCTCCTCCCTCAGCCCCACCTTCATAGTTGCTTTTTACAAAAGTTTAAAGAAACTAGAGATCCAATCATGAACGTCCATAATCTTTTTTCTAGTTTGGCCCTGAAACCATGCAGTGAACAACTCCATCCAGATTTGAAACTTCCTATGAATATGCTTATTTATTTATTTATTTTATTTGAAGACTTTATACCCCATCTTTCCCATTCTGAAGCAAATGCCCAAGGCAGCTTACATGGGCAGGATAGTCTAAACCACCATTTTTCAAAGGGCTTTTTCTTTCTTTCTTTCTTTCTTTCTTTCTTTCTTTCTTTCTTTCTTTCTTTCTTTCTTTCTTTCTTTCTTTCTTTCTTTCTTTCTTTCAACAAATATTCAGTATTCTGTGATTTACCGAATCCTCAGTCCCAGATGTAGCCCACACAGTGTGGTTCTCTCCTCTGGCTGTGTGCCATTAAGCCTCAGCAGGCAATCATAAGTCCAGCCTGGACAGGTCCTCAGAGTCATACTCTGTTCTTTTGCTGGCTTCTTACACTGGCTAATCAGCTCCGCAATGACTCTGTTCTGCCAGAACAGGTACTGCAGCTTGTCACAGCTTACGATCTGGAAGGGAGACTGGAAGGGAGACTTCTCGGAAAGGCCAAAAGCCACCACAAAAGCTGCCAACCGGTCTTGCTTCTGCCTTCTTGAAATGCTACAGAGAAATCTTGAGAAGATATATGACCTTCCTAAACCAGAAGCTGGTGACAGTTAGCATCGTGTGAGGAATGGATTTTTTTTTTTAAATACAATTTCAAGCAAAGTGAAAATGGTCATTAAGCTAAAATGCCTTTAGAGTAGAAGACAGATTTAATAGTTTTTTATGGGCCATTTGTACAGGGAAATGTCATCAGTCAGCACACCACGGCTCTCAGGGACACAGTCAGGGAATTAAAAAAAATTGTTTGGGAAAAGGGCAGTGCTGTAACTTCAACTTTTATGCTGTGGTGTCAAGCCTGCCAGCAATGATGCTGCTCTGCAAAACAAAGCACAAAAGTGCAGGCTAATTAAATGGAAGCTCATCATGCGTTGCCAATGACAGCACAACATTGTTACATTGTGAAATTATTGGACCGTGAATTAAATTGGGAAGTGGGCCAAGATTCTGGTGATCAAATATGTTCCCCCAATTTGTAGCAAAACTCCCTAAGATAGTCAGAGTAGCTCTGGCAGTCCTGATCACACTGTGCTACGGCCCAGAAACAGAACCAGGGGACATCCAATGGAATTGAGTGTTGGGAGAGTTAGAACAGATGAAAAGAAATACGTTTCTACCCAGCAGGTAATTAATCTGTGGAACTCCTTGCCACAGGAGGTGGTGATGGCATCTGGCATCTGGCAAAGTTGGCCTTTAAAAGGGGATTGGACAGATTTCTGGAGGAAAAGTCCATTGTGGGCTATAGGCAATGATGGGATGTGCAACCTCCTTACGTTAGTAGTAGGCCCAGTGCGAGGGAGTGGCAACAGGATGTTGTCTCGTGTGTCCCCGGAAGCATCTGGTGGGCCACTGTGAGATACAGGAAGCTGGACTAGATGGGCCTTTGGCCTGATCCAGCAGGGCTTTTCTTATGTTCTTATGTTTAACTGGAAACTGAGCTGTGCAAGTGAGTGGCTGGGGCTGTACAAATATGAACAGCTCATAGGTTATCCCATTCATTTCCATGAAACATAGGTAGTAAGGCTGTAATTTACAGAACCTGATACACCATGGGGAAGAAACAGGTTTTTTCTCTTTCCCCCAGAAGTCTTATTGATGGAATACACACCTTTGAGAAAAATCTCCCGTATAAGTGAACGGTGGCCACCAACTCCTAAATGGGAGGCGGAGGGAGGAGGATCCGCTATAGTTGGGGACGCTGTTGCCGTGTTGTGCCTCAACTTGTGGTTTTCTGCCTGTGGAATCAGGAATGCAAGCCAGGATGGGCTGCTCTCTGCAGATCATCAGTACAGTTTATTTTGCCACCCAGCAGGATCCTTGTTGAGCTGAATGGCCTTTGAATCCTTTTCCAACTGCACAGTTCTGTGCTTTCATGAAACACTCATAGCCAGCAGTATGCCAGATCTTCTATTTTGCTGAAGACTACATAACAGGGAATGTTCAGAGCAGAGAATTATTTGGAGGCCAAAGACTTTGGGGGAACTGTGGATCTGTGGGGCAAAGAAAACCGGTGTGGCAACTGAAGTGGCATTTAAATATAGGTGGGCTCCATATCCACGGATCTCAAATCCACAGTTCAATTATCCACTGATCAGGGGGCCTGAGTGCAATCCTATGCCTTGCGATGATTCAGCTCTGTTGCAAACGTGCCGTTAGGAACGTCTGCACTAGCGAGTCGGATGCTGGACTAGCACAAGCAGCAGCAGCGGCACTCAGGCGCTGCTGTGCCCATTGGCTGTGCCGGTCATGCACCAGTTGAGCTCTGGCGGCGCTCAGTTGGCACAGGACCTCGCCGGGGGTGTCCAGAGGCATGCCATGGGCGCAACGGGGCGGCAATGGACAACAGCCATTGCGCTGTATCCTAAGCCCCGTCCCCAGCCTTGGCAGCCTTGATTCAGGCCTCTGCTGTGCGCGTTCAGCAGGCACAGATCTGAGCAGCCCCATAGGGCTGGCTGGGGCTTACCTGGGTGCAAGGGGAAAACCTCCCTGGGTGCAAGGGGAAAACGCTATGCTGCTGCTGCCTCCTACTGGGTTTAGCATGCAGCCCTGCTGCACTGGCACTTCTTAGGATTGGGCTGCCCAAGACCTTCTTGCTTTTACAGGTTGCTAAATGAGAATATTCCATTAATGGAATAACCATTAGGCACTTCTCCCCTCAGTCAGCTTGTGGCCCCCAACAGTTTCTTTCCTTAAACAGGTACAAATTCATAAAGCCTAAAACGGGTATGGATTTATGTGCTGTAGTAGTTTTGGTTATAGGAACTACAGTCTGTAAAGAGCATAGCAGCCAAAATGAGTTCATTTTGGCCCGGGCTTCTTAGCAAGACTGCATCAGATGAGATACAGAGCTGCAGTGCTTGCAGGGGACCTCCAAACTTTGAAACAAATGCCAGTGCGTGATAAGCTATTCAAGTTATTGCTAGTGGAAAACCATAAATCATAATATTAACCATAAAATATTAGAGGGCACAAGAGACTGCAGCAACATTGAGAGATTTGAGAAAAGCGTCCTACGACATCACTCCAGTGACATACCTGGGGAAGGTCAGGGGAGAAAATGCCCCAGGCACCAGGTGAGGGAGGGCAGCAAAATTGCCCCCTCCTGCCTTTAATTGTGCCCCCCATTGCCAATCCACTCGGGGGGGGGCAGTCCTCCTCTGGTTTTTTTGTTTGTTTTTTTAAGAGGAGGAGGAGGAGGAAGAGGGACAGCCCCTAGAGGGTCTTTTGAGAAAACAGGAAGTGATTATTTTTGGCCTTCTGAGGGTTGGGGAGGACATGTGCAACTTCCCCAGCCCTCAGAAAACATTCTGAGGGCCAAAAATAGTAGCTTCTGATTTTTGGCTGAAAACCTAAAGTTTTCCAGAGGAGGAGGCAGCAGGCACTGGTGGTGGCAGTTCCAGGTGGGAAGTGGCACCCCTGGAGGTGTTCCCCCAGGCGCCAACCCCTCCCCCCCAGGAATGCAGCTGCATTACCCCATACCACAGCAAATGAGCAGACAGAAAGATGGGCAGCACCCTGTGCAGCTGGTCAAAATGCACCCCCTGTATGCAACTGGGGGATTGCAGCAGCTGAGCATGTTCTGGAGCTTCTCGGTTTTTTTTTAAGACAAACTCCTTGCTGGTGCAGCTTTAACTTGCAGCAACTGAGACATTTCCTTGACTCTGTTTTTCATTTTAAAGCCATTTAAGGAATGAGTGATATATTGATGTAGATTTTATCGGGGGGGGGGGGGGAATAGTCGCTCCTGCCGCTTGTTGATCATTGTAAACTATTTCTGTGTCAATACTGGCTTTGGATGGCCCCCTGCTGATAAGCTTCCCACAGTCTGCTTTGGAGAAGAAGGATCAGAAACAAGACCGATAGGACTCATTTCTTTTAATCGTATGGTGCTGAATTCACACGGATGCTCCGGCAGTGCACACTGCCAGAGTGCCAGCAAGAAGGCCAGAGCCTTCTCACGTACGTCGTTCTCCCAGTCACCCCCACCAGAGCAGGTGAGCTAGCGTGGGAGGCAGGAGGCAATGTGGGGAGGGTGGGGAGGGGCAACGCTGGACGGGGCAGGAACGGGGGCAGCGAGGCTGCAGGAGAAGATGGATCTGGCACAGATGATGCATGCCAGATCCTTTCTTCCTTAACTGCAGTCTTCCTGCCCTCTTTCGCTTCTCAAACGTACGCCAGCAAACTTTCTGGTGCAGATCCGAGGAGATCCATCCATTGCAGGGCAGGAGACTTATAGAGAGGAATGGGGATTTTAATCCCCCCTCAGCTGGATACAGAACACACCTTTTCAGCATTGCTGCACTGGCGGGGGGGGGGGAGGAAGGATGGGAATGGGCAGTCAGCGATAGACATTGTGGGGTTGGGTGGGTCATCCATTTATTATTTGTCCATTGTAGTTTTGTGGATTATTTTACGTAGTTGTGTGTCTGCCTTTTTTTTTTTTTTTTTTAAGGATTGCCCAAAGTGTCTTACAGTACTCTGAAGAAAGGTGTGTGTGTGTGGCTGTTTTCATTACTATTCCTATGCTTTATTGTCAATAAACCGCTTTGTTTTTGCAAAATAATGATTTTGAAAAACAGGCAAAGTGGTTTCTCCTTTGGAAGGCTGACTGAGGGGGACATTTGTTCCCTCGTGCAGAGGTAAGCCCCAGCCATGGCAACAGGTCTACCCATAGCTGCGCCTGCTGATTTGCTGGCGCAGGTCCAAGTGGATCTATGTTGGCAGATGTGGCCCAGGAAGGGGGAGAGGACGGGGTAGTCCTATCTACTGCTACTTCTGTACTGCTACTGCTGATCCCACCCCCTCCCAGGCCTGATCCTACGCACTTCCTCTCCCACTCATTCCCCTCTTCCTTTTCAAATGCAAGAAGTGGAGGGAGCAGGAAGGGAAGGGCACAGATAGCAGCTTGGGTGTGCTGTATTTAGTAAACAGGTAGGGGGGGGTGTGTGTGTGAGAAAGAGTGAGAGAGCGCGCGTGCAGTGCCATTCCTATTGGGGGCAAAATGCTAGGTTTTGCAGGAATCTGAGCTCCTGTGTAAAACGGCCCCTCCCCCTTGCCTCCAGAGCCATTTGCAGCTCAGAGAGTGAAGCCAGCCCCTAGCCTTATCTGAAGGGCTGCCATAAGGAAGAAGGGACAAATTTGTTCTCATCTGCCTTTGACAGTAGAACTAGGTCCACAGGTACAAACTGCAAGAGAGGAGATTCCGGCAGGACATCAGGAAGAATTTCTTGACTATGAGTCAACAGTGGAACAGATTGCCGAGGGCGGTGGTGGATTCTCCCTCACTGGAGACCTTCAAGCAGAGTCTTGACAGCACCTGATGGAGATGCCCTAGAGGGATTTCCCGCTACAGGCAGGGGGTTGGACTAGATGACCCTGTAGGTCCCTTCCAACTCTATGATTCTGTGACCTCTCGGAGCCACAAATGGCTCTGAAGGCAAAAGGGGAAGAGCCGCTTTACTAGGAGCTTTGGCTCCTGCAAAACTTAGCATTTTGCCCCCCATAGGAACACCACTGACAGAGAGCGAGAGAGCGAGAGCGAGAGAGAGTTTAGTGCATCACCTCAGACCCAAGGAGATCTTAGACCAGACCGGGTAGTGACATTCCTATTTATTCTCCTTTTTTTCAGAAGGCGACTCTGTTCTCCTGTTAACTTGCATTTCTTTTCCTTGCATCCTTGAACGGCAATACGTTTGCGTACCACCAGCTCCTAGTTTCAAATGTCACATTGACCTTTCCTTTTTCAATACACGAGAGCAGATTCCAGGGAGCGTTTGGTCACTATGTGAGAGCCAACCGCTGTGCGAGGATTAAATGGAATTCCAGCCCTTCTTTGGGAAATTAAATGGTCTTGAGGGGAAAAAATGCACCCAGCACATAATAATGACATTCTTCAAATGGCATTGTCTGCCTGCAAGAAGTCTGACAAAGCAGTAATGCCCCCTGCTGCTTAAGCCTCCACAGATCTGCTTTAGGTTCAAGTAGAAACAAGGGTGTATGTATGTATAGAGCTCAAAGGCCGGCTTAAGCTCTGCATTAAAACAGTGCTTGCAAATGTAAAAAAAGGAAAGAAAACTAATGAACTCTGCAGTGTGGTGGCTCTAAGGATAAATCTGTGGGGAAATCTGAGGGAAAGCTACAGTGGCGTCTCTACAGGGAGGGCAGAGCTCTAAGTTTTGCAAGGAGCCTTACCCCGTCATGTAAATCCCTCCTCTCCCTTGCTGCTGTAGCCAGGAAGCAACACCAAGATGTTGCTTTTCCCTGTGAGGATTGGCTAAAACAGTGCAGAAGAGGAGTGATTTCCACTGCAAGGTAAGGCTTCTTGTAAAACCTAGAGCTCTGCCCTCCCTGTAGAGATGCCACTGGAGAGCTACTTGCTTCGGGGCAAGGAAAGTCGACAATTTGTAGTCTCATGTTAGAATTTGATCCTACAGAGACTAAGAGCACAATCCTAACCAACTTTCCAACACTGGGTAAGTTAAAGTAAGTCCAAGGTAAGGGAGCAAACATCCTCTTACCTTGAGGAGGCTTCCATGACTACTACTCGACTGCAGAAAGCAGAACATGCCCCATTGGCACAGTTATACTGGTGCTGGAAAGTTGGTTAGGATTGTGCCCTTGAACACATGGAACACTTAACTGCAGGAGGATGTTTGATGGGCTTTAAGAAGCTGGCATGAAGTGGTCAAGTGAGCTGGCATGAACTGACCTTAAGAAGCTGGCGTGGAATGAACTGGCCAATAGCGGTACTGCCAGTCCCCTGTGAAAAGCACTGAGTCATCACTGACTCATGGGGGTGACGTCACATTGCAATGATAACTAGACAGACTTAGTTGTATGGGATGGTTTGCCATTGCCTTCCCCAGTCATCTTTACCCCCAGCAATCTGGGTACTCATTTTAACGTCCTCAGAAGGATGGAAGGCAGAGTCAACCAGAGCCGGCTCCCTGGGAACCTGACTTCCGCCGGGATCAAATCAAGGTTGTGGGGAGAGCTTCTGACTGCAATACTGCAGCCTTACCACTCTGTGTCACACTGGGAAATTCATAACCAGCCAATAGGTGTGGTATTTTAAATCTCTAGCAATGGGAGCCAAGTAAAGTTATATTTTACTTAGGGCGCAATCCTAACTTGGCGTTAGGCTGGTACACTGTGCTGCTCCAGGACTGTCACAAATGTACCGTAGAGCGCTTCTGGACCACTCTTGGAATCAGGGAGGATGGTGCACATCCAGGTTAGGATTGCTTCCTTAATTGTATTGATTTGTTAAGTTCTGCATCCTGTTTTTGGAACCTCCAAGTGGCTCACAGGCTACCTTATCTGGGAGAAACCTTACCTGGTTACCTTTCCTGCCTATGCAACCTTACCTGGGAGTCAGCCCCACAGACTATACTGGGATTTATTTTTTAGTAGATGTATGTAGGATTATGCTGTAGGAAAATTACAGTAAAAACAGTCCTTAAGGCTAATACAGCGCCTACCCAGATCTCTTAATAGCATGTGAGAAAATGAGTTCTGAAAGTTAAATATCTTGTGAAAGGAAATGTATGTGTATCAGCTCCGAACACACAAGATTTTCCTAATAGCAAAATCTCCAAAGCTGCTGTTTAACCCTTAAGGGCCCACTATAGCATGTAAGGAGCACAGTTCTTATCTTTGTTTTGAGCATTTGCACCCATGTCTCTTATTAAGTAATTAGTGAAATTACTTAATACTCCACCCTACAGCATTTCATACTTGCTTGCTTCCCTGACATTTAAGGCTTTGAAATTTGGCTGGCATTGGGCAGGGGTTGTTTTTGCAAGCATTTTGCAAGCATTAGGTGAATAATGCTTCCTTTTCTTCCCTTCATCCCTCTTTTGACAAGGGGGTTGGTTGTCCTAAGATTGCTGCAGTAGAAGTAAAGTGAAATGTTTAGTCTGCAATCTAAGCTCCTGTTTCTGGTTCTTTGCCTGCTGGTGTTCAAAATGAAGTTCTTTCTCAGTTTCATCTCAGTTTCATCTCTTGACTGCAAACATTTGTTAAATAAGATAATAATATAGTTTTTTCAATGGGATTTGTTCTTCATAGTTCTAACGCTATTGTTATACAGTAACAACAGCTATTTTATGATGGATTCTGTGGCTTTAATTTGAATAAGCTTGTTTTCATTTTATTCCACTAGAGGGCAGTGGCATTCTTCCTTTAATTTCTATTTTCCTTCTACTGATTCTTGCCAGCGTTTTTAATATGACACAGTCCTCATAGATCTTGTGGAGAGTGTACCGCTTCCATTTCATGTGGGGAGCTGTTTTGGTGAAACAGCACCCCACCCAAAGAAGCAAACATACATCACATGTTTCTAGCTCTCATGCAGGGATAAGTTTGAAAATTTGATGACAAAAATGCCAGGGGACTGTGGGATCTTTGACTCAAGTTCTGCATCTTTTATGTTTAATGATGAAATAACCACATGGGGCATGACCAGTTTTAAATACTAATTGGTAATCCATGAAATAGACAATTGACTAAGAAGACTTTGAAGCAGTACCAACTAAGATGATGAAAAAGGATTCCCCCCCCCATGCACACTTTATGGCAAGGAAGACACTGCCAAATGAAAAGTTTAACAACAGTTTTCTCCTTGCCTACAAGAGTGAACTAACAAGGATTCCGAGTGTCAGAACAAAGTTCCAGCACCCTGTTTCCAATAGTGGTTAGTGAAGTATTTGCTGGAAGGTTATGAGTGGTTATACATGGCTTTTCTCCCATAGTGGCCATCATACCTAAGCCCCGTCACGCCACTAAGTTCCCAGCATACATACCAGTTCCGTTCCAGAGATCTGTCCAGAGGTCAAAGCAGTCAGCTGTTGCTGGCCTCGCACTGTGGCAGCTGCGCCAAAGCGCCACAAAGGACTACTGCGCTTGTGCAGCGGTCCAGAATGCAACCACCAATCTCTCATGGAGCCATTCAGTGCTCAAAAACATTCAATGGAGTTCTTCAGAAAAACCGCCATTTTGTTCCTTCTTTCTGAGGTGCTTGGGAGCAGGCTCACTGTCCCCTCTCAGACTGAGGAGTTTCATCAAGCTGTGCGCTTTAGATCTAAGGAGCAGTCAGTTTGCTCATTGCTAAGGCCATAAAATTGCACAGTCTGGTGGGTGGTCCACCTGCTGTGGGATGCTATTCCGACCTGTTGTTAAAATCCCTTAGTAGCTCTACCTGCATTGATCTTGGAGCTTGTCAACTCACACATTGTACATTTATATGCCTCCATCCGTCCATGTCCAGGAATCTTGTCGTTTGTGGTTCCTATGCACACGTACCCACAAATTGGTACTATAAGAGTAAAAAGAGAATATGAAGTAACTCAGGGCGCAATCCTAACTTGGAGTTAGGCCGACACAGTCTGCTGCAGCAAAACCTCTGAGAAAGTGGGTGGAGCACATGCACAATTACAGCTGAGTGTACTTACCTTGGAGTATGACAGGTGAGGCTGTGCCTTCCCTGTTTCTTCTGACTGGGTACCCCTGAAAATGCACATGTGCAAGCTTCCATCTTGACTCATGCTCTTCCATACACTCCTATCACCTTCTTGCTTTCATATAATATTCTCTGTTATATGATTTTAAGAACTGTCTAAGAAGAAAGTGGGAAATCAAAGCCTGGCATGGAACATTTATGAACTAAGAGTAGTTTTATCAAACCTGATGTCATATCCAAGGACCACCAGGTACATGCCATCGATCAGTGGTTTCCAAACTATGAGTCTGTGGCCCACCAGTGCGTCATGACCGAATTTGTGGTGGGTCACGAAACTGACAAGGCAGTTTACACTATGTGCAAATAGGGCACATAGTGTAAACTGTGTAAACGTAGTGTAAACAAAATGTAAACATAGTGTAAACAACCTGCTATTGGGGGGGGGGTACTGCTACCTAATCACCATTATAGCAACAGAGGCTTGAGTGTCTGTGTAAAGTGAAGCGTTTTTTCCAGGTGGGTCCTGATGCTAAGAAGTTTGGGAACCACTGCCATAGATCAGTGTTAGTGAAAGGAACTGTCACCAACCCAAGCATTTCTAGCTCTTATCAAACACCAGATGAGACATTCACCTTGACATGAGTAATTCTCAGGACACAATCCTAGCCAACTTCCCAGCACTGACATAGCAGTGCCAATGGGGCATGTGCTGCATCCTGCAGTTTTGGTGGGCAGTCATGGAGGCCTCATCAAGGTACGGAAATGTTTATTCCCATATGCATTGCCCTTACCCTAAGGCTGGAAAGTTAGTTAGGATGGCCCCCTCAGTCATGTTCCAGCTGGAATGCAGCCTGGCCAGGTGGGACCTCTGGTGGATCTAAGCTGGCTGACCCTTCGCACGCATGCGCGCACGCACGCACACACACACACACACACACACACACACACCCTTCTTTGAAGGAACATTTCCTAGTCTGGTTATAATTCAGTTCCTCTAAAAACCAGCCCTGATATTGCAATAAAGTTAACAGCAGCCTCCATGGATGGCTTTGGCTGCCTTCTTAGAACATAAGAAGAGCCCCACTGGATCAGGCTAAAGGCCCATCTAGTCCAGCTTCCTGTATCTCACAGTGGCCCACCAGATGCCTCAGGGAGCACACGAGACAACTAGATACTTGCATCTTGTTGCCACTCCCCTGCATCTGGCATTCTGAAGTAGCTTACTTCATTATGCCAAGCGATCTTATTGCCTGACATGCGTCTCCCAGAATGCTTTAGGAAGAACAGCATCAGAGCACTCTTAAGAGTGTGCATCTGCATGTGGCATATCTAAGTTGGTGCTATGGGAAGGGGGGAGCATCCTATGCTAGCTATGTATCCAGAGCCATGCGGACAGCACAGCCCTTACTGACCCTGCTCTGGTCCTGTTGCAAGCATTTGTACAAGGACGTGGCATATCACACCTAATGAAGGAATGTATCACCAACAAGCGCTGAAAACGTAGAGAGGTAGGGCAGACACTGGAGAGAGGCAGAGTTAGAAAAAGTGGGGAGAGAATAGCAGCGGATGCTTTGATGCTGTAAGTCGGCCTCCCATCTCTGATTGTGTGTATCCACTGGACTTAATCTCTCCTGGATTTCCTTTTTGTTCTTTAATTTGCATCAGGGGCTTGCCCACCATTGTTCTCACGTGGGAATTAAAAAAAAAAGTTCAGTGTCTCTTTTTGAGCTGATTGAGCTTGGCCTGCTGCTGCTGCTGGCTGCCCATTCCATTTGCATTGATCCACGCTGCCGGTGACAACCGCGTGCCTGTCGACAAAGTTGGCACTGAAGCTCTCATCCCTTTTGCGAGACGCGCCGTGGACCCAATTTGATCAGAGGCTGAGGGTGGGGAGGGGGTTGCCCAAAGCTTTATGTAACAGATGTTATAGACCGGAGACACACTCTCTGCACTCACTCATGCTGGCATTGCACTGCTGGGATGGTGGAGGTGGGGATGGGGATGATGGAGGGTGACTGTCGCGGAGTAGCTCGGAGGCACGGCTGCTGAACAAGCCTCTTCTCACGCCCCTGTCACCATGCTGTATTTCCAGCTCGTCATCATGGCCGGGACCGTTCTGCTTGCCTACTACTTTGAGTGCACAGACACTTTCCAAGTGCATATCCAAGGCTTCTTTTGCCAGGACGGAGAGCTGATGAAACCTTATCCTGGAGCCGAGGATGAAAGCTTCATTTCCCCTCTCGTCCTCTACTGTGTGCTGGCTGCGACTCCAACAGCAATTGTAAGTAGAGCAAAGACAAAAGTGTGTCTTTTTCGTTCTGATGGGAGAGAAAAAAGGGGGGGTTCACTCCCCCACCCCATCCCTGTCCTTCCTCCTTCCCTCATCCTAATTAATGAGAATTTGATCTGGTAGAGTCTGTGTTGGCAGATTAATAAAATCCATGCTGGCCATTAATTAGCCCATTAATTATCTGCACACAATTACACAGTAAGACAAAGTTCAGTGTTTTTTATTGTCCAAGCAAGGCACAGGTGCTGTGTACTTCTAATTCATCAGACGATTGCAAAATCTATGGCTCAGGCATCACCCCCAGAGTATCAACGATTGACCCTGAAATCACACACCTAATCTCAGATTTGAAGCAGACTGAATAGCAAGCATGCCAGAGGGATGAGATTCTACGTGGAGCGCTAGATGCCAAACAGGGACGAGTTCAGGAAGAGTTTCCACAAGCAAGCAGTGTTTGTGAGATTATGAGTGCTTTCTTGTTCACATCAAATTTCAGTCTTACCTGTTCTTCTTGGTATAATTCCCAGAAAACATCTGCAAGTTGACAGAAGCCATTGTCAAGAAGATAAACACAGCAAGTGCTCTTATTACACTCGTTTCCGTGTAAACATGGTTCTTTTGTGCTCCAAAACAGATTTGGCTAGCAGCTTAATTAAAAAGCTGATTAAAATGAGCTGCCACAGGCAGATTTGTCTGATTCTCCACTTTCAAGAAAGACTTTTTCCCCCTTTCCCATCAGGGCATGCATTATTTTTATTTTTAGCGTCATTCTCATGTAAATACTTCTGTGTGTATTTTAGCAGGTCTGCATTTTATTTGGCCAATTGCATTTTGCTGTATGGTCCTGTAGGAGGCTTGGAAGCACTGGTGCCTCTTCAAACATTTATTTATTTTACGTTAGTTCATGGAATAGTGGAACTAATGGAAAAAAACTTCACAAATGATGGTGTGTGTGTGTGTGTGTGTGTGTGTGTGTAAACCCAAGTCATCAGTCATATATCCATTTGATGTGTTACTTACATCAATAGTTTGAAAAGAGGCACCATGGAAGTACAGTGAACAAGTAATAGACATATACAATTTCTTGTAGAGGTTTGAGCCTGGAAAAATCAGTTTTGCTGGTTTGTAGCATATGCCATCGCTACACACTTGTGGTGTCACAAACCCGCATTTCTCTACCGAACCCCAGCGCAGTTTTAAAACGTTTCCTTTTTAAAAACCAAATGAATCCATGCTCCACTTACACAAAATAGAAAAGCTATCAGCCTACCCAAGGGGAAGCTGGACAGATAGCTTAGATCATTGTTGGTTTGTTCTATGTATTTATTTATAGCCCATCCTCCCCCCACCCCCCAAAAAATTATACCAGCAACAGTTCCAATAGCAGCATAAAAACATTCATAGCAAGATTTAAAATGTACATGTCAAGAAATGGCACGAAAGGGGTGCCAGACAACTGTCCTTGGGGTCCACTTCCAAAGCTGGGGTGCCACAGCTCTCCCTAGTTGTCATCCACCATGCTTCAGGTGGCAAAAGTACCTGATAGAGGACCCCCTCCCAAAGAATATCTCACTGTAGAGGTAATTACCTGAGCCAGGTAGATTATCTGTAATTAGATAGGTGATCCCATGTGTTTAATTCACTGATAAATATGTCCATGGCTGGCACCCAGAGCCAGCTATATATGGCACCAACCAGGGCATGAAGGTCTACAAGGCCCCAAATGTGGCAGGTGGCAGGCATTTTTAATGCAACTAAATCAGGGTCCAATCCTGAGGACTATAACACTGGCAGTACATGTGTACCGCTGGCTAAAAGTGCCACAAACATGCCATAAAGCATGTTCACGGCACCTAGAGAGGAGGAAGTGCTGAAGACTTGAGTAGCCCCATTGTGGGAGCTTGGGCTTTCCCCAGGGGAAGGGGGCAAACATCCCCTTTTCCTGAGGAGACTCCTGCGGTTGCCATGGATCCTGCCTTTGGTACTGCTACTCCTCCAGGACGTGGGCAGCTCAGGATTGGGCTGTCAGCCAAGCAGTTCGTACCACTGCAGTCGTCTCCAGTGGTGGGATTCAAACAAATTAACAACCGGTTCTATGTCCTCCTTTCTTTGTACTGCTTCTTACTACAGCACTACTTTTTTGTATATCAATAAATTAGCAACCGGTTCTGCAGAAGTGGTGAGAACTGGCTGAATTCCACCCCTGGGCTCATCTCCCATCATCAACTTACAGCCAAATCTTCTCCAGTGTTGGCCTGCGCAATGCAGCCTCCACTGCATGCCACAGGCAATCCTGGTCCCCTCTGGGCCTACTCAGGTCTACATCAACTATTTTTTTGGCGTAGATCTGAAACACAGGGGGTGTTGGGGTCTAGAGAGGGGCCTCCAGTGACTCTGCGCCGGTCCAAGGCAGTAGTACCTAGTGATTAGTAGTTCATTTCCTTCCTACCGGATGAGCAGGCAAGGAGCTTTCAGCCTAGAAGGGAGACTAAAAGCGAATGTTCACTTCCTGCTTCCTGTCTGCCTTTAGTCTCCCTTCTGGGGAGCCTGCTCATCTGGCTTTAAGCTTTTTGTTTATAGTGTTTGTTCAAGCAAGATACTCACACTTATCACTTTGGGGGAATGTGATCAACATAAATAAAGGCAATAGAGTGCAGGGGGCTCATGGGGGATTACGCGGAACTGTGGATAACTAGATCCATGGATAGAATCCACAGATACTCGGGGGGCACCTCTGTGCATCTCGTTGAACTATTCAACTGCAGTTGAATTATTCAAGGTGCACCTTCTAAAGCAGAGGTCCTCAAACTACGGCCCGCAGGCTGCATCCGCCCCCCCAAGGCCATTTTCCCAGCCCGCCCATCATTCAGAGCCAAAATTAGGAAGAACGGGCACATGACCTGGGGCGGGGGGGGGAGGAAAAGGGGTGCTCGGGCACATGTGCGGTTTCCTGCCATTTCTCCCCCCCCCCCTTTGCCAGAACACAAACAAACCAAACTGAACTTATTGGGAGGGGGTAATCCTTGGAGTAGCTGGCTCCAAAGAAGTAATGTCATAGCCGGACGTGCCATCATAAAGCAGGAAGTGCCGTCATCGTAACATAATCAAATGACACTTCTGGAATGCAAACTGGCATTCTTGGACTGAATCAATTGCAGAATCATGAAGCATCTTTGACAGAAAGCAGAAAGCAAAATTAGGTCAAAATATTATGTAAAAGCACTTGACTAAAAACAATTTAAAAAAACCTCAATTGGAAATTCAAACTGTGAATATGGCAAGGAATATAGCAAGAGTAAAGTCTGCAGCTTCCATGATGGCTGCTCCCAGCTTTCCGCGACCCACCTGACATCAGGTCCCATCCCACCAAGTGGGTCCTGACCCACAATTTGAATAACACTGGCATAGACGGCCTTCAACCTTTGTCGTGCCATAGACCCAATAAATAAATAAATGAAGTATGAGACTGGGGACCCACATCGAGCCCGCCTCCCTCTTGAGTCCTTATTTGCCTACCTCTGCCCTCTTCACCGCCCCCGTAATGCCCACCCAGCACTTTTCATATTCTTATTAGAAAGAGCAGAAAACGTTACCATGAAGTCAGGCACTAGTGAAAGCTATTGTAGCACAATTGCCAAGAATCTGAGCAGGACTGGGAGACATTCTCCTGGTACATGAAGGAGTACACCAGATGCCTCTCTCTCTCTGCCTGATGATGCTCTAATCCAGTGGTCTTCATCCCCATAAGTTGCCATGACCTCATAACTGAGGCTTCACTACCCAATTGGGATCCCGACCCCAAAGTCGAAGAACGCTGACATATACCCTAGAAGGGGCCCCATGAATCATCTGGATATGCTAGGAAACTCTGCCTAGCTGCATTTTTTAACTGCACTATTGGGTGGGGCTTTGCTCACTGCACTTTGCTCACGTTCTGCACTATCAGAACGTATCATTGTCGAGTCAGGCAGAGTATGGAAAGAGCATTAAAGCCAGCCCTGTTCAGAGGTGCCAGTGCTCAGACTAATCAGAGCATTACTGCTGTCTGAGAGGGGCTGGCTCCTTCTTCTTTCCCTTAATTCTGAGGCAGCTTGCCCACGCTGGCAGGGAAGGGGGTCAGCAGACGCTCTCTTCCTTCGGATTAACCTATAAACTGCACACTTCTACAGGCTTTTCCTGGCAGGCCCGGCTGCATTTGGGTACCCCAATCAAAGACTAATGGCTCGCTTTCTCTAAGAGGATTTGTTATTGTGAATGCAGTCTGTCCTTATTCCAGCAACATTGCCAGGACTGCAGTGGGGATTCTTGGCCACCTCAAGATAACTGAGGAGGCAGCAGTTTGGAGGGTGATGTGTCGATATCTCACTCTTCCTCCAAGGAGCACAGGAGCAGCAGACATGGACCCACACTTCCTTGCATGGCATATGGAGATGCAGTAGGGTGAACCCTGATTTTATAGGAGTGCCGGGGTGTCCATTAACACCAAAACACCAAAAGCCCATTAAATCCGGATGCATTTACAATCATGCTCACCCATGGGCACAAAATATATGTGACTAGTTTTTAAGGAAGTAGGCAGTGCCCGTTATTTTCAAAGTCTGTTAAATCTGTATCGTATCGTAGACAACATGCCTGAAAAGAATTTCAAACTCAAGTTAGGCGTATGTTGTTGTTGTTCAGTCGCTAAGTCGTGTCCGACTCTTCGCGACCCCATGGACCACAGCACGCCAGGCCTCCCTGTCCTCCACTAGCTTCCTGAGTTCGACCAATTTCATGTTCATTGCTTCGGTGACACTATCTAACCATCTCATCCTCTGCCGCCCCCTTCTCCTTTTGCCGTCAATCTTTCCCAGCATGAGGGTCTTTTCTAAAGAGTCCTCTTTTCTCATGAGGTGGCCAAAGTACTTGAGCTTCAGCTTCAGGATTTGTCCTTCCAGGGAGCTTCAGCTTCAGGATTTGTCCTTCCAGGGAGCCATCAGGCTTGACTTCCTGGAGGATTGACCCATTGGATCTCCTTGCAGTCCAGGGGACTCTCAAGAGTCTTCTCCAACACCATAATTCGAAAGCATCTATTCTTTGGCGCTCTGCCTTTCTTATGGTCCAGCTCTCACAGCCATACAGTGCTACGGGGAAAACCATAGCTTTGACTAGGCGAACCTTGGTTGGCAGGGTGATGTCTCGGCTTTTTATTAAGTTGTCTAGGTTCGCCATAGCTTTTCTCCCAAGAAGTAAACGTCTTTTAATTTCATGGCTGCAGTCACCATCTGCGGAGATCTTGGAGCCCAGGAAAATAAAGTCTGTCACTGCTTCCATTTCTTCCCCTTCTATTTGCCAGGAAGTGATGGGAGTGGTTGCCATGATCTTAGTTTTTTTAAAACTAAGTTTTTTTAAAACATTAAAAAAAAACTAGGCGTATGAAGAGCTGCCAATCACTAGTAAAATATGGCTATCATATGGCAGTTAAGAACTGGCTGTTGGGACTGGAGAAGGAGAGAGTTAGTTAGCAAGTGAGAGAGTGAAGGAGGACCTAGCGTCTTTCTCTCTCTCTCTTTTTTTTTTGTAATATACCCAGGTAGCCCCGACTTGATGACATCTAATTTACAGACATACTGAGTTAAGGCAGTGGTTATCAAACATTTTAGCACCAAAACCCACTTTTTAGAATGGCAGTCTGTCTGGCAGTCACAGACCTACCATTGGACAAAGGGGGGGGGCAAAACCCCGGGCACTGGAGCTCTGGGGGCAGGCAGAAGGCAGTGACGGGGCAGTTTGTGTCACCATGAGGTGCACAGTTTTGGCCCTCCTGCCCATTCCTGCCTCTGTACGGCTCTAAAATCTGATCCAAGCACAGATCTCCCATGCAGCACATAGTTTACAGGAGAAGCGAAGATCAGGTGTAGGAAGTACCTTCGGCCCACCACTTCATAATATTCTACAGGGATGAGGAAGGAGCAGCCGTGCTGAGTAACTTAATGCAAGGCGGGTGAAGGGGCAGGTAGTGACCAGATGCAATAGATTACAAATGGTGATATAATAGGAGAAACAGACTAACTGTATGCTCACACAGAATGCAGTCATGTTAGTGACTTGTTTCATTTTCAGCTTGCCCTTTTAACATCCATGTTTGCCAAGGGAATCGAACCAGTCTTTCTACCCCAACTGTTTTGGTAGTTGTGTTCAAGCTGTAGCACACCTAACTGCTATGCTTTTCCTTGGATCCTGTACTTGGTCATTTCACTGCTTTGTAAGCTGTCAAGGTATGCCATAGGCAACCACCCACCCTACCCATTTCAGATATACAGACATGCCCAGGTATCTGCTGGGATTCCGTCCCCGTCCCCCCCGTGAATACCTGAAACCGTGGATACTGGAGGTGCCTTTTTAAAGATAGGGGAACATAAGTGGGTTTGCTGCAGCAAGGTAAAAAAGGAGATTTGTTTAACATTTAATTTTATTATTATTATTTGCCTGTAAACCACTTTGTGAACTTTGTGTTGAAAAAAGGTAAAGGTAAAGGTTTCCCCACGACCGAATGGTCTAGTCGTGACCGACTGTAGGGGGCGGTGCTCATCTCCGTTTCAAAGCCTGTAGAGCTGGCATTTTGTCCGAGGACAAGCTTCCGTGGTCATGTGGCCGGCATGACTCTATGTCGTAGCGCACGGAACGCTGTTAGCTTCCCACCAAAGTGGTCCCTATTTATCTACTTGCATTTAGGTGCTTTCAAACTGCTAGGTTGGCAGGATTGTGTTGAAAAGCAGTATATAAATGCTGTTGATTGACTGTTGTTGATCAATGTTCCCCTGTCTTTTTAATAGGAGTCCTAGTATCCATGGGATCCATGGATAACTGAAACCGTGGGTACCAAACCAGTGGATTCCAGGGCACACCTGTATACCAGTTTATTTTTCTCATTTTTATATCGCCATTCCTCCAAGGAGCTTAATTCAAGTCGGCTAGTTGGTTGACCTGGTCAGATGATAAATGAGTTTCAATGGATGTCAATATGGATGCAGTGTTTGTGAAAATCTTAAAAACACATCACCTGTCCCCTGCTAATTCTCCTCTACAAAAGCCTCACTTTGCCCCCACCTCACATTATTTTAAAAGTTTGGGAATGGAGTTGGGTAATACTTACTACCACCTTTAGATGCATACCTTTAGTGGACTCCAGTAGAAGGCAGGTTGGAAAAAAACAAAACAAAAAGAAATTTGACTTCTATGGGTATGGCTACCATATTTGCCTTTGTGAATCACCATGTCCTTTATCTCCTGCCTTTTGCAGATTTTTATCGGAGAGATATCCATGTATTTTATCAAATCAACGAGAGAGAGCCTGATTGTCCAGGAGAAAACAATTTTAACAGGAGAATGCTGTTACCTGAATCCATTACTTCGGAGAATTATTCGATTTATAGGTAAACCATCGACGTTTAATACATGTACCATAAAGTAAAATACCAAACCCCTATAGCAAGGGGAGGAGGGCTTTAGCTGTGAATTCTTTGCAAGGTTCTGTCACTAAAGAGACGCTTGTCTTAAAATTTTTGTATCTTGAACAGTGGTCCCCAACCTTTGCCTAAAGGTAAAGGAACCCGTAAGTGGTTGTGGGACCTGTTGAGGTAACTAGGCGGTGACGGCAATGGCGACACTTCTTGGTTCATGCCGCCATCAAATGTGCTGCCACTGCCATAACCGCCTAGTTGCCTCATCCCTTAACAGGTCCCACAACCACTTACAGCTTCCTTTACCTGTAAAAAAAGTTAAAAAGGGCTTATTGGACTTACCCGTGTTTGGCAGCAGTGAGAACCCAGGTTTTGCAGCGTCTCCAGCTGGTATGTCCCCAAACCCCCCTTTTTTTATTTCAGCAATGGTGGCAACACAAACTCAGAAGTGCCATCACGACTGTCCTGCCATCACCGCCGAGTCACCACCCCTCTTAAGGGGGAAAATGGTGTTTCTTGCTGCTCCTGGGGGCTACAACCCCCAGGTTCGGAAACACTGGTTTAACATGTACCAACTCACACGACCGGAAACCAGCTTATATATACGGCTTTATGTCATGTATGATAAGTGGATAGAGTTCTACAACACAAGAGCCCAAATCCTGCGACAAGGAAAGCTGAAACCTGAAATCCATATAAACTATGAACAAATTATTCATGGCTCAAAGCTATTCAAGTGCTGCACCGGTGGAATGTGTGATCCCCCAGCACACGCTGTTGCAGTAACTTCCCCAGCTCTCACCCTCCCAGTCCCTGCTACAGCAACTCCCAGCAGTGTTCATATATACATTATACTATAGTATTAATCTTGCTGCAGCTCTGTAGGATAGGCTAGCACCAGAGGCAGATCTACAGGGAGGGCAAAGCTCTAAGTGTTGCAAGAAGCCTTACCCTGTCATGTAAATCCCTCCTCTCCCTTGCTGCTGTAGCCAGTAAGCAACGCCAAGATGTTGCTTTTCCCTGTGAGGATTGGCTAAAATGGTGCAGGAGAGGAGTGATTTCCACTGCAAGGTAAGGCTTCTTGCAAAACTTAGAGCTTTGCCCTCCCTTAGATCTGCCTCTGGCTAGCACTATTCCATCTTGTGGATGAGCAGAAGAGACGGGGTGAGTGAATTCTGGCTTACGTAGGACCCCCAGTCACCCACCCACTCTGTGAATTCATGGCTGAAATGACCTTTGAATTGGAGGCTTCCTAATGAGAGTTGGGAAACTCTCATGCCAAGCCATTACATTACACCAGTCCTTTGTCCCTTAATTGGTTATTAAAGGCAGGACCCATGAACTTGCTTGGGGGAAAAAACCAAAGCCTGGGGACATTTAATTGAAAATAAAATACCCTTGAACTTTAGACCGCCTCTGGGACATATTGATGAATAGTAAACTGCCATTAAACATGAGCAAATAACGGGTCTGCTCTAAGGCACTCGGTGCCATTGTGCTGCTCCAGCCCGTTCTGCCTGCTGTAAAAATCTAATAGGACTTTTTTGCCTCTAGAGTCAATGCCAAAAGGGCTTGTGTTTGCCACCAGAGGTTTGTACTTGGTTATCATATAGAGACCCTTTTCTGTGGTGTTTGTTCCTAAGCATTCTTTCTCTTGTTTCACAGTTAGAGTATTGAGCTGGCCAGGAATGAGGAATCCTAGGGATGCTCTGGTTGCAATAACTTGCATTCATGTGCCAGCTTTCAAAATGATTCTGTGGGTGCATATAAGTGAAACTGTATCTTTTATACAGCATATAGACCCTTCTATGGTGCTACCTATTCCGAGGGACAATCATGTGTTCGTTTACTGAAAAATAACGCTCCACTGTGTCCAATGGGGCATCTTCCCTTATATGTTCAGATCTGCAGCCTGAGTAAGAGTCCCTCTGAATCTGGAATTGTTTGAAAGGGTTGATTTTTTAATGTAACTGGAAAAATGTGAGCACTGCTTCCTGTCAGCCCCTTCCCATGCCACTCTGGTAACACAGAAATGCAGAAACCAAGTGGAGGAACCGCGCAAGAACCAGAGGCTAGAATGGGGAGGCGGTGGGATGGTGATGGTTATTCCAATTGGGAAACAGGTTATGGATGTAAATCCAGCAGAGTCCAGTTCGTAGTAGTAGCATCATCATCATTAATTATATTAATAAAAATATATATTATAATAAATAATAATAATGTCCTACTTTTTAAACAAAAAAAAGTTCACAAAGCAGCTTAAAAGAAAATCTTATACTCAAATGGCAGTGGTTACATTAGAAGATCTCTTTTCAGGTGGAAGAGCTTTTCTCTGACTGCTACCCATCAACTACCTCTAGTTTGCTGCTAATAATAAAACAGAAACAGAGGAAGTACAAAAAGAAAAGAAAAACAGTTTACCAACATGCATGTCATTTTTGGTAGTACAGGTCCTAGACTTTGGAACAGGGAATCCTAGAGCTATTAGGGCAGAAGGTGTGGTCTGGTGGTTGAACTGAAAGAATACCAGAAAATTGCTAAGCAGGAGCGGTCCCAGCTGAATTCTGGATGGGAGACTGAAAACTGATGAAGCTGTCATGGGAGATGTCAAATACCCAGATGTCAAATATGATTAACATGCCATGAAGGATTCCATCTGGAAGTGAAGGGCTCTATGAGTGTTCATAAACTAATTATTGTAAAATCTCATTAGAAATGATGAGTTTAGTGTAGCCCACCTATGTGAACCGCCTTGTGTCTGTAAGAATCACACAATGTGTTGTGAAGGTCAGTGAGAAAGGCAGTATACAAAGGCTATAATTAATTATTATTAATTATTATCTTTGTGAGTGTATGAGACACATGGTATGGTGGACCATGCAGCTGGTTGGTAGCTGGTCAATCAGTAAACTGTTATTACCAATAAGCTGTTGGATGCCTTCCAACATGCTTCCAACATGCCCCTAGTCCTCCTCCAATCTGCACCAGTCCTCCCCCCACCCCATTCTGCCCACCCACCACCACCTTACCAGTGCCACCACTACTCACACTTCCTGATCAGAGTTTATGACACTGTCAAGTACATACCGCCACCAGAACTTTAGTTCTGGCAGCATGGCCACACAATTTTGAGCTGTAAGAAATTTTTATACCACCTTTAACATGAAGGGCAGCATAATAAAAAAAATAATAATTTAATGAGTATTGATTGATTGACTGATCTTGGGTTTCTTGTCTCAAATGTTGTTTGGCCCAAGCTTTTCTCTTTCCAATCCTAGGACAAGTTTCCTCTTTTTGTTTTCTCAAGAGCCATTTGGGTGACTGAACTTCCTTCTGTCATATTCCTGTCATATTCCTGGCATCCTAATAGTAATACCACTTATTTGTTGTTGAACATTTGCTTCTCCCAGGAGTGTTTGCGTTTGGCCTTTTTACCACGGACATATTTGTAAATGCTGGCCAGGTAGTGACAGGAAACTTGGCGCCCTACTTCCTGACGGTGTGTAAACCCAACTACACTGGGAGCGACTGCCGGGCTCACCACCAGTTCGTAAACAACGGGAATATCTGCACTGGTGACCAGGATGTAATTGAGAAGGCAAGGAGATCCTTTCCATCCAAACATGCTGCTTTAAGTATTTATTCAGCCTTATATGCTACGGTAAGCCGTTCAAGAGTTTCTGTGTTAATCAGTTATTTTATTGTCTCACTAGCTTTTTGTTACCCGGCGTTGCCCGGGTAACAAAATGATCTTCCAGAGTTTATGAGTTTTGCACCCCTTCTCGCCCCCCATGCTGACGGGGGCCGAACCCGAACTCCAACTACGTCAGGAGTGTCGCCGCTCACCTCAGTGGCCCCAGAAACTATGGTTCCGACGCCGATTTTGGCTGTTTTTGACCGTTTTCATGTGGGGACCCCTGCGTACCCCACCCCTCGGGGCACTGGGGGGGCCTGACCCCTGCAGTGTTCATCGCCAGGCCGCAAAGCGCGTGTGTGCCGAGTCTGGCGCCAATCGCTCCAGGCGTTCCAGCATGGCATGGCGGACATCTTGTTTCGCACCCCTTCCCACCCCCCACATCGAGGGGGGGCCAAATCCGAACTCCCACGGCGTCGGGAGCGTCACCGCTCGCCCCAGCGACCCCAGAAACTACAGATTTGATGCCGATTTCTGCCATTTTTGACTTCACGCAGGGACCCCCCTGTACCCCCACCCCCGGGGGCACCAGGGGGGCCTGACCCCCGCAGTGTTTGTCGCCAGGCCGCAAGGCACGTGTGTGCCAGGTTTGGTGCACATCACTCCAGGCGTTCCAGCACTGCATGGTGGAAGTTTTGTTTCGCACCCCTTCTGGCCCCCCGTGCCGAGGGGGGCCCGAACCCGGACTCCACTGGCATCGGGAGTGTCGCCGCTTGTCTCGGCGACCCCGGAAACTACGGACTCGACACCGATTTCGGCCGTTTTCACGTGGGGACCCCTGCATACCCCCACCCCCGGGGGTGCTAGGGGGGCCTGACCCCCGCAGTGTTTGTTGCCAGGCCGCAAGGTGTATGAGTGCCAAGTTTTGTGCCAATCGCTCCAGGCGTTGCGGAGCCTATGCGAAACATACATACATACATACATACATACATACATACATACATACATACA
>JAJKFI010000089.1:283553-370208 GCA_029204185.1 Lerista edwardsae
ACATACATACATACATACATACATACATACATACATACATACATACATACATACATACACCCATACAAACCCACGCTCTTCTTTATATATATAGATTTATGAATGCCTGAAAGGACTTCACACTTCCCTTAGGACCAAGAGGCACAATCACAGAATCATGACATGAGGCTCTTGCTGGACTGCACCACTTCAGAGATCTGGTGGGCATAGCTTCTGTCTTGACATGCTAGCTTACAAAGCGCAGGGAGTGCTTCCTGTTAGGAATATTGAAATACTCAGTACCTCCCCTACAGTCTGAAGTGGCATAGCAAGAAATGGCTGCACTGCAGGGTTCTTCTAACTATAAAAAATGAAGAACTTTACTGGGTTAACCTAAAGATCTAACTACTAGACCATCCTCCTGTTTCCAACAGAGCCGGCCAGATGCCCTCAGGAACCCCAAAAATAAAGCATCAGGACAGTATCTCTCTCCTTTTGTTTATCTACAGCATGTCTCTGTGTTGGCCTCTCTGACTCCGAGAATGGTCCAAACATACTTTATGGTGTCGCCTTGTGCCGGCCAAACTTTGCTGGCCTTACTGTGCTGGCCTAAATCCAGGTTAGGATTACATTCACAGTCATTTAATTTCCTTCTCTGGCCAGATGGGAAGCATTGTGAAAAATGGGAATGAACTGGTATATGCAGATATGACTTTATAGTCTCTATACATCTTTATTTCCCTTATAAAACACATAAGCACATACTGTCATTAAACTTTCAAGACAATTCCTGATTAAGCAGCCATTTATGCGCACTGTGCCTTTTCCTGAAGCTTCAGCACCATTTGTGATTCTAGTTCGCTGCTTGGTACATTGCACATTTGTGTGCGTGCGTGTAAACAAGACTACTCAACTTGCTCAGCCTTGAAATTTGGAGGTGTGTGATTAACTGGCAGTGATATGAGTCGCTTTTGTTGTTCCCCACCTGACTTACTCCCAATGAATCCACTGTGCTGGTGGAGTTATTTACCAACTTAGTGGGAAAAATTGGTTTGCTGACTTGCACATGCTAATCCACTTGAATAATGGGCAGCTTCTAAGGCCAGCCCTGCAGTGAATGAATTTTACCCTGTGCCTAACCTCTGTATGTGTTTCATCGTGCCTTGTTTGTATGACACTTGGGAGGCAACTGTTGCTAATGATTCTGTGGTACTTGGGGGAGAGGGATTGCACCAAAGCCCAGCCATATTTCCCTGGAGAGCTTTCCATTGTCTTTGCTGATTTAGGCCATCACATTTATTTTAATGCCACTGTATCTTCCTACACACATCACCCCATGTAATTACCAGTCCAGAAATTAGTGTGTGTCTGTTAATGGTTTTTCCCCTTTATTTTCTTTGTCACCACTGCTAACGTTTCTTTATTGTGGCTTTACGGATTTATTGGAGGAATAGTTTTGAGCACAAAGAAATTGCTCACCCTATAATTACACTTTCATTGTCTCAGGTGCTTAAAAAAAAACCCCACCGCAAATTCCGAAATGCACGCTCACTTTCAGGCATGTAGTAAATTGCACTGAAAATTAAAATGGTGACTCTTGCAAGATGGATGTGGAATGGATTTGCTTCCAGCCATGGAAAGGATAATGATGAATGACAATGCCCTTAGTAGTTAGTAACCACAGTTCATTGCATATAATGGCTGGATCACAAATGTGATTGGGATCATCCCAGTTATAGCCACAGCAATCCACCGTCTGTAACGGTGGCAATGCTTTCTCAGACATCAAAATCACCATTCGATTGCTGTGGCTATATCTGCAGATGAGCCACTTCATATGTTCTTTTCTTCACTCAAGCAGTGACCTTGCAAATGGTTGGATGTTCTATGTCAGTGTTGTTCAAACTGTGGGTCAGGACCCACTTGGTGGGTCACAACCTGATGTCAGGTGGGTCTCAGAAAGCTGGGTGCAGCCATCTTGGAAGCTGCAGGCCTTATTCTTGTTACATTCCTTTTGTGAGTATTAACCAAGAAGGTTAGATTCACTGGAGCCGGCATCCCTTAAGAATTAATAGGAGCGAAGTGAAGCCAGGGGGCGGGCTTAGCAGTATACTCAAAACATTCCTCATTCCAAGCATTTCAGATTGCTTTGCTCGTACTGTTTAGGACTGAATAGTTTATTCCTTAAATAAAAACTTACGAAAATAAAAACATGTGATCGTGTAGAAACATTATTGGTAACCTTATTATGATTTAATATGCAATTACAAGGTTAAATTCTTCATAATTATATTACTGAACATACCTGACGAAATGCTACTTGCTGTCTATTTAAACTCGGATTGCACTGTTTTGACAGACTTATTTTTTGAAATCTACACAAGCAAAAATAAAACAGTCATGCCCCATAAAAAAAATTTCTGTTAATGTTCAGAATTTCATAAGTATTACAGTAGGAAAATTACATTAAAATCTCTTCATAACACAGTAGTTGTCAATATGAGAGTAATTCTTTTTTACTTCTAGACTATTAAGAGTTTTTTTTTAAACTTCTACACTCACCCCCCAAAAAAACAAATTCTGTTAATTTTCAGAATTTCAGAAATATTACAGTAGAAAATGGAAGGTGGGAAAAAAGTGTAAATGGGAAGGGGGGAAAAAGGAGGGGGGAAATATATATTTTTTACCTTCTAGACCATTAACAGTGGGTGTCAGAAAATGGTGAATAAGAATAATGTTGCTAGGAACAACAAGAAATTACACAGCTTCAAAAATAATGCACTCACTGTTTCAGTGAATTGTAGTTTTATTGAACCGATGTAATGTGAATACATGAATCTTTCCGTGGAAATTAAATCCCATTTTTCGTACAGCGATTCGCACACCCGTATGCAGAACACGCAGGCATGATTAAAGAGGTTGAGATTAACTTTTACACACGTGCAGGGTGATTTTTATTCGTGAATTCGCGGCAATCCTCCTTGGCGGGAAAGATCTGAGTCAGCCATATTTGTTGACCCATGGCTTCAAGAAAATGATGTCATGCTGGCTCCAGTGAATCTAACCTTCTTGGTATTAACAGTTTGAATTTTCTTGTGAGGGTTTTAATTTTGTTTTTAATTCAGTGCATTTACATTATAGTTTGTCTAATTTTGCTTTCTGTCAATTGATGCAATCCAAGATGCTGGTTTGCATTCCAGGAGTGTCATTTGATTATGTCACAATAATGGCACTTCCTGCTTGATGATGTTACTTCTGGCTATGGCATCACTTCTGGATGGTCCCGACACAAGCGTCATTCTAAAAAGTGGGTCCCAGTCTAAAAAGTTTGAGAACCACTGTTCTATGTGACTGGCTTTTTATCTTGTGACCCAGTCTCTGAAGTTTTAACTTTGAATGGTTGTTCAGATCTGTCAGTGCAGGTTGGCTTACCTGGCAAAGGCAGCATCAAGGATTGGACTGAATTATGACCACATCCACTTAAAGTTCAATCCTATACATGCTTTCCTGGGAGTAAGTGCCATTGAAATAAGTGGGATTTACTTCTGAGTAGACGTACACAGGATTGTCCTTTTAGTCACCTGCTTCTTGAGGCTTGGAATGGGATTGCTCTTGCAGGTCAACCTTTGTATACAGATGAAATAAGAGGATGACATAAAACAGGTCATAGTGGACCAGGTGGCCTCATCTCTAAGGCTAATTTGTTTGGACTGTATTCCAGATGTACATCACGAGCACAATCAAGACAAAGAGCAGTAGGCTTGCCAAGCCGGTGTTGTGCCTAGGGACCCTTTGTGCCGCATTCCTCACTGGGCTCAACCGAGTTTCCGAGTATCGAAACCACTGTTCGGATGTCATTGCAGGATTCATCTTGGGAAGTGCGGTCGCTCTCTTTCTGGTAGGTGAATGGCTTAAGAGTATCCCTGCCATATTGATACTGCTCCTCATAAAAGCTTACAGGCAGCAAATGGGTTTGTGGGTTTTTACTATCTCACTACAACCTTCTGTCCTACTATGGAGCTCAGTTAAAGCGGCATACTGGACTTGCAGTGTGTGGACTCATCCATGAGGTGGCTGCTGCATATAAACCAGCCCTTAGTAATGGTATCCACCCACCCTTACTGAATAGTAAGAATTGGTGCCGGGCCCTAGAAATGCTAAGCAGAGTTGGCATGGCACTGGATATTTTGCAGAGATGTATGGTCTACAATTGAGGGTGCAGTTCTAACCAACTTTCCAGCACTCACATAGCTGTGCCAATGGAGCCTGCACTGCTTCCTGCAATTTTGGGGGCAGTCATGGAGGCTGTAAGTAAGGAAATGTTTGTACCCTTACTTCAAAGCTGCATTGTCCTTCCTCTGGTGCTAGAAAGTTAGGATTGCACCGTGAATCTCAACAAGTGCCAAGATGTTGGGACTTTGAGATGAATGTCCATGCAGGTGTTGGGAGGACTGATACCTGTCTCGTCAGTGAGAAAGAGATAGGATTACCAATGTATTAACAATCCCTTATGATAGTTTAAAGTAATAGAAGCAAAGTTCTCTCCCAGGAATGCTCATGAATTCCAAGTGCTTGCAATGCCCCTTCTGGCTCTGGTTTAGCTACTTTCTGCGGGTTGAAGGGCTTCAGTTATTGCTCTTTTTCCTCCCCATCCCGCAGGGAATGTGTGTGGTTCATAACTTCAAAGGAACACATGGAGCTCCTTCTAAATCGAAACCTGATGAACAGCGAGGAATGCCCCTGATGGCGTTTCCAAGAGTGGAGAGTCCTTTGGAGACGTTGAGTGCGCAGGTGCCGTCTAGCCTTCACTCTTAAATGTTTATTCATTCTGGGGGATGCTGTGTCCCGACCCACACCAGGCCCCAGTGTTGCCAGAAAAAGAAGCGTGACAGTTTGCTATGACATGAAGCCAATTCCTGTTTGACTTCTCCTTTACAGTATTTGAGTATCTTTGGCTTCTTCTTTATTCCACATAAAACAAGCAAGGCACTTTTTGCCCAGTTTTTTTTTTTTTTTGAAAGATCTTTTGTGATATAACCATTTGGTAGGTTTCAGATAGAAGCCATGGTCTTGGGAACACCATGGCATCATACTGTTTGATTGATTGATTGATCTTGATTAGGCACAGGAGCATGGTTATTTAAAAACTGGCAACCCACACAGAGCGCAATCCTACCTGGAGTTAGGCCAGCAAAATTTGTCTGGAACAAGGGACACCACAAAGTATGTTTGGACCACTCTCTGAGTCAGAGGCCAGCATATGGACATGCACCATCCTCCCTGACTCAGAGAGTGATCCAAACACGCTTAACGATGTCCTTTGTGCCAGCCAAATTTTGCTGGCCTGTGTCAGCCTAACTCCAGGTTAGGGTTGCTCTCTGAATGTGATCATGTCAGGATTGGGATCAGTGGGCTTACATTGGTGGGTGCAGAATTGCAGTCTGTACATCTTGGATTAGCTCTTGAAATGGTTTTGTTCCCTATCGTAAGTCTTGACCTAAAAAGGATTCTGTGCTTTGTGTCCTCTCTCTCTCCGTAGAATCATTCTGCCTCTATGACTGAAGTCACCTGATCTGAAAGATGGCAAGAGAAGCTATTTTTATCGCCCTCCAGTACAATACTCCCAAGACAACACACAGTTATACTAATTGTCAAACTGTGATGACCAGTATTATGTTATGTCTAGTTAGAAGCTAATGTTTTGTACATTTTTGTATGAGGAAGTGATGTAGCTTGCCCTGGAATTTTTTCCCCCCTCTTTGGTCAGCTTTAATATATTTATGCCAGAATTTAAGACAAAAAAAAAAAAAAGAAACAGAAAAAAAAGAGAGAGAGACATTTTTTTGTTTAAAATGTTTTGAGGCACTACATCTTTGGGAATTGTTGATGTTTTGTGATATTTGTACACAGACCTTTTTTGGTTTTGTTTTATATACAATAAATTATAATTCTAATACTAATTCACTTTTACTTTTTGTTACCAGGGAAAATGACGGGGCCAGATTCAGTAATGCTGGTGCAATTCCGCAGTAATTCTCATTATGTCTTAAGACGTTACTTTAGAGTTGCAACAGCATGACCAGGATCTAGCCCTTTAGGCTATTAATAACAAGAACTATATACTTGAGTCCTGTGATTCAGTGTGGTAAGAACTTAATTGAAGACTAGTCTTGTTCAAGCCCTATGGAAGTGAGTGGGAATTGAGATGGAGATTCTTAAACTGCCTTGCAGGTATCCCATCCATTTCTGTGGAGCATGGACAGGAAATTGTCCCAGTGGACTGTGCCCAAAGTATGCAAGCTTCAGGTTGATTACTCCAGAGAGGTCCCATTGGTGCCAGGGTCCCCAATCTCTGTGCAAAAGATTCACTCAGCTCTGTAGCTATCTTTGTAGTCTTCCCAGCAGATGCTCCTAACAAGGTTTGCTGGTGTGAGCCAATAACAACCTTTTTAACATACATCCTTGAGGTTGTTAACTAAGGAAATTACAGACAGCTGAGTGTGCATGCACATATCTTATGCATTACCTTTAAGATCACTGCCATTGACTGCAAGAATAAATAACCGCTGCTTATGATCCAAGGCTAATGTTAACCTTCGGTTTAGCAAGAGTTGCGCAACATAAAAGCCTAGAGAATTGCTTGAAGAGGGCCATTGTTCTAGTTGTTATACTCAAATAACTAGTGCAAACCTGTTAAGTGTTTTTATACAGATTTTTTGATAGAGTCACAAATTGGGAACTTGGAAGAATGCTAATGTATTATTGCAGTCACAGTCCAAAGAACGATGGGCTACAATAAGCTTAGGTCTGCCTCAGAGCCTACTTTGAAAAGACAAGCTTAAGTCCTGTCTCCTAAGAGGCAAAAAAACTTCATGTAGGAAACTTCACCGCCATGTTCACCAAGCCACTTAACCAGAGTGCTACTAAATGCACATCTTCGCTGTGAAATAGACATGTGTGTAATCCTTCCTTTGTGGCATATGCATGCATTTTTAAGACATGGGTAACTGTGGAAGTGGTACATACCCTTGGACCAAATGTGATCTGACCCTTAAGGTACATATGAAACTTTTTCCATCCCAAGGTACATTGTGAAGGGCCCAAATTGGTCTTGAAGGTTTGAAGCCATCACTGTGGTTCCACCTAGTGTTTTGTAATAGGAGAAGTGTAAATGTTTCATCATGACATTATCGCATCATATAACCACCTAGAAAGGAGCCTTAGGCTGATGAATTTGTTACTCAGTTCCACTGGTGCTAATATACAAATAAGACCATTCATATTGACATGAGTGGGAAAATAGATCTGGGCACTGTGTTACACTTAACCACATGAAAAGCAGTATGACTGCCTGCAAAGACCTCTGAAAGCTTCCTTCCTACAAAGAAAGCTAGAGGGGTTTTAAGTGATCTTCCTAAAAGAGTGTCTTTTCCCTTTTGTTATGCTTGGTTATCTCTAGCAGCTGATCTACAATGCTTCTCCTCCCAACTGCCAGGGATAATTAGCTGCCAGAGAGAAATAGAAATAATAGAGGGAAAAGAGGCAGCTTCTTTATGAATATGACTTCAAGCCACTGTAGCTTTCTTTTTCAGTATGGAGGGCTTCTGAAGAGTATTGGTCAAAAAGCGTGGGTGCTTTTTATATGATAAATGTAATGTGTAGCCCGCATCGTAAACTCTCCTAGATTTGGGCATGCCTTTCTTATAGAAGTGCCTGCCTAATCATTGCAAGAACAGGCAATGTCTGCCTTTTGTGTATTATATCGTAATGCATTTGTGTCCAAAATCGGTTTTCACTTTGCACAGTATTATTGTTAACAAATCAAAAACAAAAACATGGAAGAACCAGTTTGCTGGTCAATCTTTTTTGTCCTAGGGCTTTCCTGCTGCATCTCATTTTTTCTAGCATGGTGATAACCAATAGCGTGTTTCCTTTGAGGAATGGAGCCTCTCTTTGTACTTTTGCTGGAATGTCTACCATGTTGGTTCTTGGGTTTTTGTACAATTTTTTTTTCCAATAAGAGATGAAAGAAAAAAAAAAGCTTATCATAAAAAAATTGCATCAGGGCTTTGTCATTTGTTCTAGGAGGGATTGGGAGGGAGATGGCTGATAGCTATCTTGTTTTACAACTATGGCACTTGGCTTTGCAGGACATAAACAATTCCAATTCTGGCTCAGTCTAGGATCAGCAAGTGCTTTGAGTCTGGTCTCAGTCCCTCAGGTATGAAGCAAAAGCAGCAGTAGACCATTGGAACTATACACCAGTATAAATGGTCACTACCTTCTGCTCTGTTTCACTAGTAAAAGATGTTGAAATGACAGTGCATGTGTCCTAGCTAGGATTGTGCTCTGAGTAGCAGCAGCTAGCAAAGACTTAGGGTGCAATCCTAACTGGCACAGTTAGGCCAGCAAAGTTTGGCTGGCACAAGGGATACCGTAAAGTATGTTTGGACCACTCTCCGAGTTAGAGGGGTGAGCACGCAGGCATGCAGCATCCTCCCTGACTCAGAGAGTGGTCCAAACATGCTTTAGTGTCCCTTGTAGCAGCCAAACTTTGCTAGCCTAACTATGCTGCCCTAACTCCAGGTTAGGATTGCACTCTTAAGCACACGTCTACCAGTGAGCTATAGCCTATCCCTGCTGGATCACTACCGCCACAACCATCCTCATCAAGAGCTCAAATACTAGATTCCAAATACTGTTGGTTAACATACAATCAATTTAAGGGTATGTTTTCAATTATAAAACAAGGGCAGTCAGTTCACTTCCATTCAACCTTCACATTACATATCCTACACTAATGACCTGCAAGGTTGAAAAACTCAGAGCTTCAGTGATTCAGGGCACAATCCTAACCTGGAGTTGGGATGGCACAGTTAGACCAGCAAACTTTGGCTGGCACAAGGGTCAATGTAAAGCATGTGTGGACCATTCTTGAAAAGGAGAAAGGTGCACATCTGTGTGCTGGCACATCTGTGTCCACATCTGTGTCCAAGAGTGGTCTCTTCAGGGCTTTTTTTCCTGGGACCAGGGAAAAAATCAGTTCTGAGAAATATGTTGTGTTAAAGTGCAGCTCCATAGTGGAATCACTCAAGTTCTTACATCGGTCTCAATCCTAGACCTAAATTCTGTTTCCAACAGGGGCAGCTTGGGGAGAGGGGTAAAGCCTGGGAGCAGCCATTATGCGGCATCCAAACCTCCGTCCCCAGGCCATGCAGGCCCAATTTGGGCCACCACCGTGTGCTTGGACTTGGACTAAACATCAGGCACAGATCCGAGCAACCCTATCTGGGCGGCTGGCATCTACTCCAGGGTAAGGAAACAAACGTGCCAGCCTACCTGTTCCAGTGCAGGTTAGGATTGCACCCTCAGACATATACCCTCTCTGCAAATGAAGGTTCCATTTAGTTGCAATACTCGTTTTTACCCCCAGTCTACACACCCTGCCACATTTGGGGTGGGGGCATTCACAATCATATATTTAGTTGTGCTGCATTGATTTTATTTTGCCAAGCTGGGTCCACACTGCATTTTTCAGAGTCTGCTGCTCTGGACAGGGCTGAGGTGAAGCCGGAGGAATGTTTTGATCTCTCGCCAAGAATGCACCTGTGCGGCAGCGTGGGCCTGGGCTTCCCCTCCCCACAACAAAGGTCCAGGGAAGAAAGGTGACAAAGAGCAACGACAGAAGGGGGAGGCTGGCGGCTCTAGCAGGTGCCCAGCACCTGGATAGGAGAGAAGGGCACAGTGTGTCTTCCCATACTTCCTCATTCTCTCCAGGGCTTGCTTGGCAAATGCCTTACTGTTGTAGTTCCTATCATCTTCTCCGATAATAAAGAGGATCTTTCCTTGGGCTTTTTCCAGAGGTAGAATGCTGCTCTGGTGCTCCTCTGTGTGATTCTCCTCGACGCTATGAAATAAATCCAGGACACCCTCTTCAGTTACCTGAACACACTCAAATCTGTAAGGGACAGGCTCGATGCAGAGGTCCCGGTAGCGGAGGGGAGCTCCATTGATTGCATTGGTCCCATTAATGCACACAGTAGCTCGAATCTGGGGCAAGAATGTCGCCATCGCCAGCGCAATCTCTGCCCCTTTGCATATTGCCAGTACACCGACTCCTGGCCCACAAATCTGGAAAAAAGCAACAAAAACAAATCACAGTGACCATGCAACTGAATCAAGGAACGGCCTTCTTTGGTAGCTAACAAGGTGGGGTGGATGCAGCAGACGAATCACCAATGCTAACACATACCATTGTGCACATTATGACAAAGGCGGCCTGTGTAGTGAAGCCTATTGCAGCTAGATGCTTGGAGGTTCACTCACATATGCTTGGAGGGTCTTCTCAGAGGTGTGAGAAGGCAAAGCATCAAGCCCTGTCTCACAGCACAAGTGTGGCCTACTGCAAGTCCATTGCTCCTTCCTAATATTGGCGGTGGGTAGGTGAAGACCTAGTCAATAGGGGAAGGGATCATAGAGTTAACTCACAAGGCGACTTTGGGATGAACTGTATTGTAAAGGGATTGGGTGTGTATACTCCCAGCTTCCTCTACCCGACTTTCCTTTTCCCCTTTAGTCTCATATGCACCTAGTAAACCAAAGGGAAATCACTAGAGTAACTTGCAAATCATCATTAGGCAAATCACCCTTATATGTTCAAGTGTTGCTGGTTTGCTACAATGATGTATAGAGCTCATTAAATTGTGCATAGTTTTTTGAGACACCCTATATTTGTGACAGGAAATATTGGAATCGTTATGTAGGCACCCTTCTTATATTTAAAAAAAGAAGTCATTAACCTAAAATCATTTTGCCAATATACTAATCTGGATGGCTGTAACATGCAGAAATCACACTTGATACACTACTTGCTGTACTGCACCATTTCAGAATGCAGTTGTTGGAGTGGGAAATTGTATATTTGAGAGTGCAATCCTAACCTGGAGTTAGGCCAGAAGACACAGACATGTGCCATCCTCCCCAGAGGTATACCAGGGCAAAACCGCACCCATGGCATGCAACGTCATGACGTTGTGACATCACAATGTTGCAGGGTGTGGCTTCTGTCCACCATGGTTCAGCCAACTTTGGCCAAGCCATGGCGGGGAGAAGCCAAGCCCCTGCCTCCTTGTTTTGCCCGAGCGGCAGCCAGAAGACACCACGCACCTCCCCGGTAGGCAGAGCCGGGGGGCGCGCGCGGCGTCTCCTGGCCACTGCTCGGGCAGTTTTGCCTGAGCAGTGGCCGAGGGAAGCCGAGGGACACGACTTCCCCTCAGCTATGGCTCAGGTGTCTTCTTGGCTGAGAAGAAGACGGGTAAGAACCCCTACCCACTGCGTAGAGGAGCTGAGGGCAATTGGCACCCCCTGGTAAATGGCACCCATGGCTCTTGCTACCCCACGCAATACCCTAGATATGCCTCTGATCCTCCCTGACTTCTAGAGTGGTCCAAACATGCTTTACAGTGTCCCTTGTGTCGGCCAAACTTTGCTGGCCTAACTCCAGGTTAGGATTGCACCCTGAATTATCCCCCAGAAATATTTTCTCTATTTGTGGGAAATGTGATAGAGAACTGAGCTAAAAATTCTTCCCACATCTCAAATTACACAATAACATCACTAAACATTACTGAGGGGATGGCAGAAGTAAGATACATGTTAGTGCAATTCCTCATAATGTGTAGTCTAGGACCAATATGGTAACTCTTTATGTTCAGGGAGTAACTTTATGATGATTTGTTGTAGACTATTCTGCCACCTGCAGTTCAAAAGCATTTAGAAAGATCCCAATATGTTACTCCTGTGTGCTTGAAATGGGCAATTGGGCACCACATTTCTCATTTTTGTAAACATCCCTGGAATCTGGTCACCTGTAGATGTCTGAATTCAGCCCAACGCTATAACCCAAAATCATTTAAATGGCTTAGAGCCCCATCTTAAGCTGCCCAGAGGAGGAGCAGCACCAAAATTGCTACCACTTCATCCTGTTGGCACTGTGGTGACCGCCAGAGAGTCCTCAGGGGGACATGCATCCCCTTACCCAGAATAAAGCCACAACTGCCACCATGGGTCTACTTAAGTCTGGACTGGCTATTTTGCCAGCACAGATTTGAGTTGCCCCATGTCTGGCTTCCCGGCCCAAAGCAGGGCATAGGATCCAGCAAAGGAGGCCTCTGCTGGTCCTGCCCAGGCCCAATCCTCCCCCCCCCAGCAGGTTCCACCTTCCCCCAGCCCCCAAAACCCCCACCATTGACTGGCAGTCTTACCTGCCTCCGGAGGCGGTGCCTTTGACCTCCGCACAGCGCTGAGGCCCAGCGCCGAGCAGTAGGCCTGCTTACACTCTGGGTGCCATGAACATACTTTACAGCATGTTGGCAACACTCAGAGCTGGGACTCAGTAGCAGCGCTGGCGCTAAGAGCCCATAGGATTGGACCCTGAGAGTGCTCTCAAATGACATATTTATTGTAGGGCAGATGGGTACCTTCGGATGTTGCAAAAGAAATTCAGCTGCTTCCTCAAAATATTCCAGATCCACCTCACCCAGAAATGCAGGCAGATCTTCATAAGCAAAATAGGCTAGAGCCAACACAGCAAACCCACTGCTGGCAAGGAGACTGGCTCGGAATTCAGTCAGTCCTCCGATACCACCAAAAAGGTCAATTACGCCTGGGAAAGGACCCTGTCCTAAAGGAAGCAACAAACAAGACAAAAAAAAGTAAAAATAAAATAGAGGGCAAGATTAAGTGCTAAAACAAAAAAGTGAACCAGCGCATTTTTTTTATTAAATTGAATTCTCCAAGTTATTTCACAATTGTGAGATTTACTTTTAAGGTTGAATGGCACAATTATTATTTTCACAATATCGTATAGAATAATTCAGTTTCCCAAATTGTGGGTCGGAAGCCAATTTCTGATGGGTTATGAAAAGTTTTTGAAACAACACAACAACTTTGCATCTTGCCTAGTTTGCAGAAGGAAATTGTTAGCTGGAATGCTAACCTACAGTATGAGGTAATCCTCATATCCGTAAATTAAAAATGTTACACGTTCCAATTTTCTCTAGTAATTAGTGTGAGATCACGTGTGAACCTAGTTTCAGCCTTTTGTCTGGTCTGGTCTGTGTCTCTAACTGCATATCTCGCTCTCCAATTCAGTCCTCTGGGTACATGGAATGACTGTAAAGATTTGGGGAACAGTCCTCATACCCCAATCCTATCCTTGGCAGCAGTGCCCTAAGAACCAGTGGTGCCAAAATGGTGACCACTGCATCCAGAGGCCACTCAGGGCACCGTCAGGATCTCCTCGGGGTAAGGGAGTGTTTCCTCCCTTACTCTGAATAATGCAACTACAGCCCCAATAAGTCTCCTTGACTCTGTGCCTGCCATTGAGTGGGTGGAGACTTGAGGAGTCCAAGCTGGGCCGTCTGGCTCATTCGGGGATTAGGATTCCGCATCAGAGGCTGCCACAGTCCCCACCCTCTGCACAGGCCCAATCTTCTCCTCCATCACATTCCGCTCACTCCCTGCCTTCATCTCTACCCCTATACAGTCTACCACCTACTGGCACTGCAGGTCTGTCGGTTGATCTGTCTCGCGGTGCTGAGAGTCAATGCTTAATGGTGCTGGCTTTGTGCAAAAGTGCTTCACGGCATGTTTACAACATCTGCAGTTGGCGGTAAGAGTGCACCACCGGCGCTAGAGCCCTTGGGATTGGGCTCTCACTCCAATTCTAGGGAGAGTCTAGCAAATGTCTATCCACTCATTGTAAGGTCTCAGCATTGGGAGCACAGGGTCTCAATTATTATTAATTAATAATTTATTATTAATAAAAAATTATCTCTGCTCTTTTTTTGTCTAGTGAGTCACAATACATTTTTAAAAGTGAGTCCCAGCGGTAAAAAGCATGGGAATAATGTTTTCTATCTGAGCTCCTTGGATGGAGGATGGGGTGTAAATGTAATAAAATAAATAGGAAATGCTGTGACTCTGGTTCTAAAAGGATAACTTGATTTTTAAAGAAGAGCTCTTCTCCACATCAGTTAACATTAAAGCCAGACATTCCTTTCACTGTAGGGTTTCAAAGTTTGTTGCATGATGATATGAAGGGCAAACTTTGAGCAAGGTAATCCTGGGTTTTTTAACAGGTTGCCCAACTAAACATGGTTTTGTAGCTGATCTGCAATATAAACCGCAGAAAGTCGGACAGAAGGAAAAATTCCTGAAATGGCAAACTGGAGTATATGGACAACCATCAGATGGACAAACCTTTGTTAAGGGCTAACCCTGCAACCTTTCTTGACTGCAGGCCTGGTTTAACAAATTAAAACATTTGTTCCAAAAAGGAAACCAATACAAATCACATGCCATCAAATGCACACAGTTCTTCAGGACACTGTTCTAAAACCACCTCCAGGTAGTATCACAAATTAACAACTAGAGAATGCCTGCCACATTTCCAAAAGCAAGCGTTGTTTGGGTTACAGCTGGGAGAATCAGAGATGCAGGTATATTTGATGTGCCAAATGTTACAAAAACAGCATACCTTCAAGAACAGCACAGCGTGAGATTGTTTGCGATGCCATTGAGAAATGTCTTTGTCTACTCTGCAGTTGGAAATGATCATTCACATTTTTTGATAAACCGGACATTTAAAAGAATGGGCCTTGTGATGGGATTGTTGATACCCTGGCAACAGAAATTTAACTGCTGGGGAAATGTGATAGGATTCAATTTCCATCGCTGCCCTGCAGCTGTAGTTTGCAGACTCTCTGCAATCAAGGCCTGCCAAGATACGTTGACCTGCTGGGCAATTACAGTGTCATTTGACCTACCACCTCTGAAGAAAGAACCTGCCCGGCTAGTAGTGTCTGCCATGAGATGATGCAGCAGTCATGCAGGATCAACCCAATTGAACAGAAGCAGTGAGAAAAGGGCCATCACCAGAACGCTTTTGAGGAGTATTGGAAGGAATAGCCTCAATTTTGGGCTATCACCAAGAGTATTTATATACTGCTTTTCAACAAAAAGAACTTGTGATGCAATTTACATAGCAAAGAAATATGGTTTCCCTGTCCTTTCCAAAAAACTCATAGTCTTGGAAAAGACCCAGGGAGATACTTGCAAGCAGTCAAAGATACTATTAGAAGCTGAATATGGACAGTTGTTCTCCCCATGGCATTTAGGAGTACTGAATCAGCAGGGAGGTTTACTCTTAAACCTTCAAAGAATAATCTTAGCCACAACCACAGTACTTTTTCCTGATCTGGGAGAACAGATATCATGATGCATCTCATTTCTTTTGACAAAGCGATGTTGAAACTTGCATTTGTTTTCCCCAGCAGGCAGCTTTGCCATGGGCAAAAGAACACTGCAGAAGAAATACTGAAGATACATCTGAGGCTACAATTGTATGCACACTTTCCTGAAAGCAAGTCCACTGGACTTACTTTTGAGTAAACATACCTAGGTTTAACACTAGAACACACTAAAAACCCTGACTGAAGATTCATCTACCTCTAATTTATAAATGAGTGAACGCAGAAAGGAGATGCACTCATCACAGAGAGTTACCATCATATTTACAATGGGTTCCCAATTCCTGAAGGTTGGCACCTTCTGGAAGGTTGGCAGTTTGAGACTACACAACGGAGTGAGCTCCCGTTGCTTGTCCCAGCTCCTGCCAACCTAGCAGTTCAAAAGCACCTAAAAATGCGAGTGGATAAATAGGGACCACTTCGGTGGGAAGGTAACGGTGTTCTGTGCGCCTTGGCATATAGTCATGCTGGCCACATGAGCACCACCCTCTACAGTCAGTCATGACTAGACCATTCGGTCGTGGGGAAACCTGTATCTTTTACACATGCACACAGTGCTATTACATAAGCATGCTGTGTGCTCAGGCCTCACAGCCCTGCACACATCGCAACCAGTGATTAGCTACATGTAACTCTACACTGATAAGTCACATTTTAGAAGCACAGTATCACATCTAACCCAGTATTCTGTTTCCAATGGCTGCCAGTCAACTAACTTTAAGGTAGGGCAGGACATAAACTCATCAACCCTCCTCTGTTTGATCTCAAATGCTGGGTGATATTGTGCACCACTGGCTTTGGAGGTCCTATTATGGCTAAAAAACATTGACAAACTTGCCTTCCTGAACAGATCTTACCCTTTTATAAATTTACCATTTTGTGCTGGTGCCATCGCCACAGTATACAGTGTATAAATGAAATCAGTTAATAATACACTGTGGACTTGCTTTGACTAAATCTGTTCATTGCATTCTCTCCCCCCCCCCACCCCACCCCGCATTCAAGCATTTTAGAGAAGCTGAATATGTGCAGGCATGTCCCGGTATCCACTGGGATTCCGTTCCAGATTCCATTGTGGATACCTGAAACTGTGGATACTGGAGATGCCTTTTTAAAGATAGAGGAACATCAGTGTTGCTGCAACAAGGTAGAGATTTGTTAATGTTCCCCTATCTTTTTAATAAGCATCCCAGTATTTATGGTATCTGAGAATAACTGAAACTGTGGATACCGAATCAGTGCATATTGGGGCATGCCTGTATCGGTATCTACTCTCTCCACACCACCCCCTAAGAAGAACATTTTGAATGACATGGTGTGTCCATTCACCTGAAGGAAGAAAGAGAGCCCCACGGATTCTGCCATGCCTGACAGGGATTCTTTGCATGCCAGGTGCTGAATACCACCTCTCTACAGTCTGGCTGGCTAAAGGCTGATCCTGATTTAAGAAACACAGCTGAAGGAAACTGAACACCTGCAGGTGGACCTTGTAAGGTGTGTTGATCACATCTCTCTTCAACAGCCTCGCAAATGGCTTCTCAGGCTTCAAGAACCAGAAGAGCCCCATAGGTTGCACCCCAAAATAATCGCCTCCAAAGGCAGCATCACGCTCGAGGTCCACTTCACCGTTCCTGTCTGCCTGGTAAACAGCTCTGGCTCGGAACAACACTCCCTTGTCGTCCGTTAAAGAGGCCTGGATGGTCAGCATCTGGGAAGGCGCCAAGCCGGCGATGCAGATCTTCACCGGTTCATCAGCAAGAGAGGACTTTGGAGTTGCCCTGAGTGTCACCATCATGAACTCAGGAAGGCTTCTTCAGAGACAGGAGCCTGGCAGGAATTAAAGTGAGAGAAGGTGACTATCCCAATACACTGACTGGAACAGACACGTATGGAAGTAAAGGGCCTGTTGTACATGTCAGGCATGGCTATATATAGCCAAAATATCAGAAGGATTCACAGGAACCAGGGCCAGCCTTAATTCAATGTGACCAACATAATCACATTGGAGCCCCCACTTTTTTCTTTTGGAAGGGCCGGACTAGTGCAGTGCGCACCTCTCCTGCTACTGCAGCTCGGATCTGTATAAATTGTAAGTGAGTAGGGCAAACACAGCAGCTTGACCTTGGGCCCTCCCACCTTCCCCTGCCTCTGAAGTGGCCCAAATGGGCCTCCTGGAAGCAGTTGGTGGTGATGTCATCATGTCCACCAACTATTTCCAGATACCCCGCACGGCATCACAAGTGCTTTTCTCAGTGAGGGGGGGGGGGCCTGTGGGAATGCCCCACATTGAGCCCCATTGCTCCTGGAGCAGGCCCTGACAGGAACACTTTGGAATGGTGAAGCCTTTGTGGGTAAAAATGACAACCGCATGCATGCATGTTTGAACATAATACAAACCAGCAGTTTGATTGTAGGTCAGCTCACCCTGCTACAAACTTCAAAGGGGGAAGGGGAAATTTCATCACTTGTGTGAACACAGGCATGCCCCAGTATCCACTGAAGTTCTGTTCCGGATCCTCCTGTGGATACCTGAAACCGTGGATACAGGGGACGTATTTATAAAGATGGGGAACACCAGTGGTTTTGCGGCAACAAGGTAAAAAAAGAGAATTTGTTTAATGTTCCCCTGTCTTTTCAAAAGGCGTCCCAATGTATCCACGGATAACTGAAACCGTGGATACTGAATCAGTGGATACTGGGGCATGCCTGTACTCTCACATTACCTATTTAAGGCTGTAGCATCCCAGTAAATGACTGACAGCACAATCCTATGCATATCTACTCAGAAACATATCCCAGCAAAACATAGGATTGTAGGCTGAGGGTCAGGATTTAAATGTGCGTTTGAAAAGAGCTTGCATTTCCAGAGAAGAGCAATCGTGTGGCACCGGGAGGCTGTGGTTTTATTTGGTTTCTAAGTCCACATTAATTGGGCCCAAGAGAGGGAAACGTCTGAGTGAATTGAGCGTCACTTGGCCACTCGTTCTTGGTTTCTATGTTTGGTCGGAGGAAAAACTGAGAAAGCAACTCCGGCTGCAGTCACGTCTGGAAAGCCAGGCAGGAGGAAGCCGGGAGGCCAGCAGAACTGCTATCTAGAGTCCCATCTGTCCAGTTTCGCAGAAATAACGAGCAACCATTTGGCAAGAGGCGGGAAAACAGGAACGAGAGGCAGAGAGACCTTCACTCCCTGGCCACAACTCCCGAACAGCCAGCTTCAAATTCAGTGCTTGCGCGCGCCCGCGCGCGCCCTCTGGGACTGGTGCCGATTCCGAGCCCCCGGTTTGGTTTGCTTCGGAAGCGCGCAATTGTGCCTCACTCTCGTCTGCCCCAGATTGACAACGGAGGTCCCCTTACCTTTGGCGCGCGGCTTGCACAAACGAACTTCAGCCCCGATTTAATTCCTTCGTCTTAAAGAGACGAGCTGCCCCGAAGACCTTAACGGACAACTGCGTAAGCGGCTACGAGCGGCTCTTTCGGATGAGTTTCGACGGCGAGCTCCTCCCCCACTTTTCCCCAATCCTTTGAGACTTTAAACTCGACATTTAACTCGCGGACAAAAGGGGGCGCATCAGCAGCGTGCAGGAGGCGCGGCTCTCCCCGCCCCGGTTGCAAGCTGTCGTCGACGGGGTTTCTAGTCCCTTTGAATGCCGAGTAGATCTGACCTGCCCTCCCATGCCGGATCTCAAGACGGCTGGCAGCAGCCAAGGATAGAGCAGGCCGCCCCTGGGACTGCTGGGGAAAGTTTTTTCGTGCTGCTCTACCAATGTTGCGTTAGAGCTAATCTCCCTTTTACAATTGCCTGACTTTTAAAGTCTACTACAGGAGTGATATTCAAACGTTTTAGACTGGGACCCACTTTTTAGAATGGCACTCATGTCGGGACCCACCAGAAATGATTTCATTAGCTTGCACTGTGTGAAGCAGCCCCCAGAGACATGGTTTAATCTGCACACCAAAAATCAAGCATTCATTGTGAATTTCAAAATGATAGCTTTGCACTGGGAAATGCAAAACAAAATCTCACATTTGAAAATCTTTTCCCTTGAAATATCTACAGATCTCATTATTATTTTTCTTCCTAATCCAAAAAGTATTTCTATTTACTTTAAAAAGATTTAAAGTAACCTTTACTTCAAAAAGTTTAAATCTTTTTAAAGATTTACTTTAAAAAGTATTTCTATTTACTTTAAAAACCAAAGGCAGTAGTAGCCCTACTACTGAATGAATAATGAATGACACCCTGAGCTGCTTAGAGGTAAGATAAAAATGTAATACATCCACATAGCTGCATATTTGCATATGATGCAGAACCTTCTGGGTCATAGAACATTTTAGGCATATTCTAAAGTGCGGAACTGGCTTATTTTACCAGATCAATGGGGTTTGATTGCTACTCCATCAGCATGCCCAGTGTCCCTAAGCCTCTGCATTACAGGGTGAAGATGAGCAGTGGTAGACAGGTTGACTCTGAAAGTTGTTATTAGAAATCACAACATATTATAATGTAAATCACCATGGTGAAAGGTGTCATAGAAATATTTTATATGGTTACTAGCTTTTTGTTACCCGGCGTTGCCCGGGTAATAAAATGATCTTCCAGAGTTTATGAGTTTTGCACCCCTTCTCACCCCCCATGCTGATGGGGGCCTAACCCAGACTCCAACCATGTCAGGAGCGTCGCCACTCGCTTCGGCGACCCCAGAAACTACTGATCCAACGCCGATTTCGTCCGTTTTCAACCGTTCTCACACGGGGGTCCTCATGCACTCCCACCCCCAGGGGCGCTAGGGGGGACTGACCCCTGCAGTGTTTGTCACCAGGCCGCAAGGCATGCGCATGCTGAGTCTGGCCCCAATCGCTCCAGGCATCGCAGTGGGGCATGGCAGATGTCACGTTTCGCACCCCTTCCCATCCCCCACATCGAGGGGGGGCGAACCCGAACTCCCACAGTGTCGGGAGCGTTGCCGCTCGCCTCAGCGACACCGTAAACTACGGATCCAACGCAGATTTCGTCCGTTTTCGACCGTTCTCATGCGAAGGCCCCCGCGCACCCCCACCCCCAGGGGCGCTAGGGGGGCCTGACCCCCGCAGTGTTTGTCACCAGGCTGCAAGGCACGCACGTGCCGAATTTGGTGCCTATCACTCCAGGCGTTTCAGCAAGGCATGGCGGATGCTGTGTTTTGCACCCCTTCTTGCCCCCAACACCGAGGGGGGGCTGAACCTGGACTCCACCAGAGTCGGGAGTGTCGCCACTTGTCTCAGTGACCCCGGAAACTATGGACTCGACGCCGTTTTTGGCCGTTTTTGGCCGTCTTCATGTGGGGACCCCTGCGTACCCCTGCCCCCAGGGGCGCTAGGGGGGTCTGACCCCCGCAGTGTTTGTCGCCAGGCCTCAAGGTGTATGCGTGCCAAGTTTCGTGTCGATCAGTCCAGGCGTTCCAGCAGGGCATGGCGGACGTTTTGTTTCGCACCCCTTCTCGCACCCCACGCCAAGGGGGGGGCAAACGCAGACTTGAATGGTGTCGGGAGCGTCGCCGCTCATCCCGGCGACCCCGGAAACTATGGATTTGATGCCAATGTTGGCCATTTTTGACCATTTTCACACGGGGACCCCCGTGTACCCCCACCCCTGGGGGCGCTAGGGGGCCCCGACCCCTGCAGTGTTTGTGGCCAGGCTGCTAGGCTTCCGCATGCTGAGTTTGGTGCCAATTGGTCCAGGCATCACAGCGGGGCATGGCAGACGTTTTGTTTCGCACCCCTTCTTGCCCCCCATGTCGAAGGGGGGCTGAACCCAGACTCCAACAGCGTTGGGAGCATCTCAGCGACCCCGGAAACTGTGGATTTGACGCAGATATTGGCCATTTTTGACCGTTTTCACACAGGGACCCCCGCGTACCCCCACCCCCGGGGGTGCTAGGGGGCCCCAACCCCCGCAGTGTTTGTGGCCAGGCCGCTAGGCTTCCGCATGCCGAGTTTGGTGCCAATCGGTCCAGGCGTTCCAGCGGGGCATGCGGACGTTTTGTTTCACACCCCTTCTTGCCCCCCATGTCAAGGGGGGGCTGAACCCGGACTCCAGTGGCATCGGGAGCATCACCGCTCATCTCGGTGCCACTGGAAACTGTGAATTTGACGCCGATTTTGGCCGTTTTTGACCGTTTTCATGTGTGGACCCCCACCCCTGGGAGTGCTAGGGGCCCCCGACCCCCACAGTGTTTGTCGCCAGGCCGCAAGGTGTATGCATGCCAAGTTTCGTGCCGATCGCTCCAGGCGTTGAGGAGCCTATGCGAAACACACACACACACACACACACACACACACACACAAACACACCCACGTTCTTTATATATCTAGATAAATCCATCTCCATAAGGTGGTTTTCTCTGGATACCACTTTAGACTACTAGTAGAGGCCAACACAGCTGAATGCTCCACTATATAAAAACATTTAAGTTTTACATATGCAGGGAATGTTGTTGAATGGAACATGCCACGTGTAAACCCCCCATCTGTGGTCTAAATTGTTAAAGCTCAGAAACAAGTGACTATCTCACTGAGAACGCAAGTAACTTAAGTACCAAAAATGGAAACCCATATACTAGGTCTTCCTACCACATTTTTGCTGTTTTCAGTAATGCTAAGACATAGAACATGTTAAGGATGAACTAACTTAACTGCAATATGAGCTTTTGTTGTTGAGATGTATTTTATGTGGTAGTGCTAGCATACAAAAACTCAGTTTACAATGAACTGCATTGCACTTCTGAAGTTCTTCAAATTTCTATTTGATGTACAGCAGTATATATATTGGCCTGGCCAATATAAACTGGATCCTAATGCCTGTCCATGGCCCCACACAGATCGTTCAGACTTATGTCAGCAATTTTGCTGGCACAGCTCCTAGTTGCCGTACTCGGATGGTTGCGGCGCACACGGCACACCACTGGGGAAGGGGAATAAATTCCCCTAACTCCGAGTTGCGCTAGCATGTAGCACATGCTACAACCAGCATGCCCCAACTGCATGCTGGATACGAGGCAAGCAAGCTGGTCTCCCTAGTCCAGTGTGGGCTAGGATTGGGCTGTAAGTTGCTGAAAAAAGTATACCCTTCCCCTGCCTTTTGAAAACAGACCAAATTGCTATCTATGAGAGAAACTTAAGTCCAGTTTTGGACAGATTTCATATGCCCTTTTTATTAAGCCAAATGTTGCCTTGATGTCACTTTCTATGCAACCTGGTTACAATTGCAAGAGACTCTTTCAGATAAAATAGGCAGAGGTAACAAAACTGGACAAAGAACAAAACGGGGGATCGAGGAGCATACATTATCCTGTGCTTTATTTCAATACACAATTTTCTTTCACAATGACCTGCTAAAAAGTAGGAATAAAGTCAAATTATTCCGTTCACTGAATCACAGAGTCACTATTGTTACAGAGTGATTGTAAGGAGGCAGTCGTAGTGCTCTTAAAATCTGGAAAAGTTAACATCCTGTCTGAGCCTCTGTTAGAGATGCTATGGAGATAAGAGTTCACAATGTAAAGTATCTTCCATAAAACACATTCTCCAAAGTGGCTCATATCAGTATTGCCAGTTGATCTGCAGGTTTGACGGCAGCTCCTGTGTGCTTAATTCATCAAACTTGGAAATGTCTTTCACAGGTATGCTGTAGAAATCCAGTATGTCATTAGCATTCTTCATTTTATGCAGCTGGGAATTAGGAACAACATGGCCCAGATCCACTGCAAGTTGTGTTAGCAAGCAATACTTCAGCCTACAATCTTCCAGAGAGGTGTTTTGCCAGTCCTTGGAAACTAAAGATCCAAAAACCTCTCTGACATGAGACTCTAAGCGATTCTGGAGATCCTCAGGGGGATTATATTTTTTGCTTCGCGGCCGAGGGCAAACTAGTTCCTGTTTCACTGGAGCAGATGGTTCTACAACCTCCAATGTTCCTTCCTTTGTCCTGTTGAAATCAATTACAAGCTTTCAGTACAATGTAAAATATTTATAGCCTACTCTGAATCAACAAGGCGGCTGATGATGTGTAAGGCCACCCAGGCTAGGGATGAGGGTTAGAATCCAGCCTATGCCAGCCTGGCCGGTCCCCACACCCCATTCCATCCTCCCCAGCCTCCTTATATATCCTTACTTCCACTGGCTGTTTACATCAGCCTAATAAGGGCAAGTCAATTTAAAAACACCCTATTAACTGTATGTCTCAGGCAGGAATTTGAACTCACCCATCTAATACTTAAGGGTCAGCTCCTTATACTAAAGAATCCTCGTATTTAAAATAAGGCTGATAGTATGTTGAAACTATGCCCACACACTGCTCAAAAACTCTATGTTCCTGTGCAGGGTGACCAGACATCCTCTTTTTCCAGGACATGTCCTACATTTCAGCTGTCTGTCCTGGGTAAATTTCAAGATGTGTTACATTTCAAAACAGACAGGGGGTGCCAGCATCAAGTAGGGCTACTTCATTGCTTGCTTATGCATTTTGTCCTTTGTTTGCATTAAAGGAGAATATGACACTCCAAAATCAATACATATGAGTGTTTTTAGCTTTTATTTTGTAACATCCTATGGTTTTGTTTTGTTTATGTCCTACACTTTGGGATGCTGTATCCTCCTTTGTGGTTATAACATCTGGTCACCCTGTCCCTGTGATTACAGAGGGAAAAGCAAATGCAGGAAATATGAAACTGCTTCTTGGCGTGCACTGAGACTGAGCTAAAACAAATGGAAACCTTACACAAACAAGTGAGAGCAGAATTCAAGAGTCACCTCGGAACGCAGCTAGCGCAAGCCCAGAGTGCGAATTAACCCTCCCTGTCCCGTACAACCTCATCTGTATTCTTCTTATTTTCCTCCTCTCCCCAGTGGAGGAATTGTTTCAGTTCCCATACACTGATAATACCTCTGCCCTTCCCACAAGGTCCGGCGCGCAGGGACCCCCAAATTCAGCCGCTGCCTCCAGAACCTCAAGAGACCTCTGAAAGCCGCCATCTTGGAATGTGCACGGAACACTCCGCCTCTCTGCGCGGAAACGAGGCTACGCCCATCTAACATTCTTGGGCTACGCCCTACGCCGAAGAGATTGGCGGAGAACATGAAGGTAGAATAATTGGAGACGACATGGTATTATTTTCTTGAAGCCATGGGTACACAAATATGGCTGACGCAGATCTTTCCCGCCAAGAATGATTGCCGCGAATTCACTAATAAAACTCTCCCTGCACGTGTGTAAAAGTGAATCGCAACGTCTTTAAGCATGCCTGCGTGTTCTGCATATGGGTGCACGAATCGCTGTACGAAAAATGGGATTACTTTGCACAGGTACTTAAAATCATTGTGATTAATTGCTACTGAAAAATATTACTTCCTAAAGTATGCAACCCTTCACAAACTGAAGTAGGTATGAAGAAGTAAAAGGAACTCAATCCACACACAACCTTCAGCAGTGATTTTTCGGATACAAAATGTTTGGTTTGCACGCCAGTAAGACTACACATTTGGCCGCTCATCTGAATACATTACATTGCCGAAAGCGGAACTGTTGTTGTTGTTGTGAATTTTACGCCAAATGTTATGTGCATGTCAATAAGATGACACATTTGATCATGCTTCCAAATAATATAGGTACATCATTCCGATGCGCATCCGAATAATCACTGCCCACAACCTTCTAAGCAGCGCATTTCCCTATACTTCTACTGTAATATTTTCGAAATTCTGAACATTAACATAATTTGTTTTATGGGGGGGGGTGAGTGTAGAAGTTTTTAAAAAAACTCTTAATAGCCTAGAAGTGAAAAAGAATTACTCTCCTATTGACAACTAGTTGTGTTATACATTGAGAGATTTTAATGTAATTTTCCTAAATATTTATCTAATTTTTGCCCACCCTCCCCTTTTTTTCTTTCCTTCCCGTTCACACTTTATTTTTGGTTGTGTAGATTTCAAAAAATAAGTCTGTCAAAACAGTGCAATCTGAGTTTAAATAGACAGCAAGCGGCATTTCGTCCGGTATGCTCAGTAATATAATTACGCGGAATTAAACCTTGGAATTGCATATTAACTCATAATATGGTTACCACTGATGTTTCTACACGATCACACGTTGTTATTTTGGTAAGTTTTTATTTCAGGAGTAAATTATTCAGTCCTAAACACTACCAGAAAAGCAATCCGAAATGCTTGGAATAAGGATTGTTTTGAGTACGCCAACATGGCTGCTAAACCCGCCCCCTGGCCTCAGTTTTCTCCTATATCTTCCAAGAAGGTTAGATTAACCTCTTTGATATCTTCTTAAGGGATGTCCTCTCCTGTCCATCTAACCTTTTTGGCGGAGAACGAACGTGCGTCTCCTGCGCAGTGCATTCTGGGATTAGGGATTCCCAGGAGGAGAAAAAACGTCACGTATTGCTCTGCAGAGGTCTGTGGGATTTGTAGTTTGTACGGCGAAAGGCCGATCTCTGGCGATACCTGATTTGTTTAACTGGCTTTGGTTGCCGTAGCAACCGAGGTTAGGTTTTTTTTTCTTTCTTTCCGAACGGCCAAGTGGACGAAGGCATAAATCTAAAAAAAAGTCTGGAGTCAGTCAAACTCAGTCGCCACATTGACAGTTTAAAAATGAACAGATTTCCCATTCTACTTCCCAGAAGTGCAAAGTGTAGAGAGATGATGTAGTAGGATAGAGTGACGCCACAGGGAGTAATACAGAATCAGCTCCAGTGGCAGCTGTTATTCATTGTTTGCATGTACATTCCTCGCCAGTAGCACCGAGTTGGTGGTGGCACAGGGGCCAGCTGCCCTCCCAATAATTCGCAGGTGTGGCTGTGTGCCCCCCCCCACGCGCGAAAGAGCATAGCCTACCCTGACTCTGCGAGCATGTGCAGTTGGTCATGACGCAAGGCAACCACTGTGCATGGTCGGGCTCTCGGGGATCGTGAGCATGAGCAGTAGTTGCCTGGAGCAGCCACTTTCAAGGTGGGGTGCTTGCTCGCCTGCCCCATCCACGGAAGCGGGTGCAGCGAGAAACCGCTTCCGAGGCTGGGGTGGGTGACTGCTTGCCCGTCCATCCTGTCCGCGGAAGCGGGTGCCGCAAGCAGCCACTTCTGAAGCCGGGGTGGGCAAGCCCGCAGCCTGGGTCTCAGAAAGGGGTGGGGCTCCCTTACAAAGGCAGCCCCTTCCGAGAGCCATGCCGTGCCACGATCGCGCCACGGCCCGGGTCTCGGAGAAGGGGCTGCCTTGCAAAGCAGCCAAGGCCAGTCCGCGGAAGCGACTGCCGCAAGCAGCCACTTCCGAGGCGGGGGCAGGAGACTGCTTGCTCACCTGCCCGTCTGCGGAAGCAGGTGCCACGAGCAGCTGCTTCTGAAGCCAGGGTGGGCGACTGCTTCCAAGGCCAGGACGGGCAAGCCCGCGGCCCGGGTCTCGGAAGGGGGCAGGGCTGCCTTGCAAAGGCAGCCCCTGCCGAGAGCCAAGCTGTGCCGCGATCACACCACGGCCTGGGTCTCGGATAAGGGGCTGCCTTGCAAAGCAGCCAAGGCTGGTCCATGGCGATGATGGGAGGCGTGGCCAAGAGAGAGCCTCCTGTCATCGCCTGACCACACACCCTGTCATCTGCAGCTGTCCGTGGCAGGGGGTGGCCGTGCCCATTGAGTTCAATACAGACAGATTGACTCCCAGGAGGCGGGCTTAGCGGCCATGTTGGTACGTCCAAAACATTGCTCATTCCAAGCATTTCAAATGGGTTTTCGCATGATGTTTAGGGCTGAATCGTTTACTCCTGAAGCAAAAACTTACGAAAATAACAACGTGTGATCGTGGAGAAACATCATTGGTAACCTGATTGTGAGTTAATATGCAATTCCAAGGTTTAATTCCGCAGAATTATATTACTGAACACACCGGACGAAATGCCGCTTGCTGCCTATGTAAACTCGGATTGCACTGCTTTGACAGACTTATTTTTTGAAATCTACACAAGCAGGAATAAAGTGTGAACGGGAAGGAAAGAAAAAAAGGGGAGGGTGGGCAAAAATCAGATAAATATGTAGGAAAATTACATTAAAATCTCTCAATGTATAACACAAGTAGTTGTCAATAGGAGAGTAGTTCTTTTTCACTTCTAGGCTATTAAGTGTATTTTTTAAAACTTCTACACTCACCCCCCCCATAAAACAAATTCTGTTAATGTTCAGAATTTCAAAAATATTACATATTTTTATTTTTACTTTATTTCTTCATATCTACTTCAGTTTGTGAAGGGCTGCATACTTTATGAGGTAATATTTTTCAGTATCAATTAATCACAATGATTTTAAGTACCTGTGGAAAGTAATCCCATTTTTCGTCCAGCGATTCGCACACCCGTATGCAGAACACGAAGGCATGCTTAAAGACGTTGAAATTAACTTTTACACACGGGCAGGGAGATTTACTTTTACACGCGCGCCGTGCGAGCGAGAGAGCCCCTTTCGCGGCGCTGATGTGAATCAGCCATATTTGTAAGTCGGCTTCAAGTCTGTGACGTCATGTTCCCTCCTGTGGTTTATTATAACTCCATGGTCTGTGGTAATGACAGAGGGCGTGGTCACATCAGGGGGCATGGCCACATCAATGTCGGGATCATTGCTATCGCCCCCCCCCCCAATGTTGACAAAAAGTGGGCACTCCTGTTCCCCGCCCTTTCTCAAGAAGCCCAGAGTGCTTCTCTCTCTCTTTTAATCCAGACAAAAACCCTGTGAGGTAGATTATGCTGAGAGATAATGGCTGGGAATATGTCTGGGCTCAGTGCCTTGGGCCATCGGGAATTTATTGTTACTTACCAAGGACCTGTTGGGGCATACCTGTGGCAAGCTATTTTTACATGAGGCTGATGATAACTGATTGTGCCCAAGAGTGTCTGAAAGTGGGTTTGGGAAACTGATTGTTCTGTCTCCTGATAATTGATAATCAGGGATTTGGATTAGTTTTAAATCCAGTGACTTACACCTGTTCCTCCCACATGATGGTTATGGTTGAGGAAGGACAGATAGGCACTCTGAGAACCATCACAGATAAAAATCAACACTGCAGCCACTGTGTGCATGGTGTGTGTGTGTGTGTGTGTGTGTGTGTGTGTGACCACAAATGATTGGTTAATGAATAATATGATCTATGCAAGATCCTTGTATGCATCAGCAAGTACTCATTCAAGCTGAAAAGCTAACAGTTCTCAGTAGGCTTGAAAGCATGCACGTGATTAAGTGCAAACCCTGGGAATGTTATTTCAGCTGATCTTAATCTTGTTTTCCAAAAAATAAGTCCCATTGATTTCAGCTGGGCTTTTTTCCCAGTAGGAGACCTTCGAAGTACAGCTTCTGTTGAAAGTACTAGTGCACAGCCCTCCTCCTGAGGTCAAGTCCCTATGACTTTTTTTACCCTATGGTCTACACAACAACACAGGGTACAATCCTAATAACTTTTCAGCACCGGAGGAAGACTAATGCAGCTTCGAGGCTGTGAAGGTCATGAGATGCTGTCTGGAGGCAGTTGGGGTATGGAGGAAAGCCAATAGGTTAAGACGGGCAGCGCAATCCTACAGACTGCACAGCATCGGCGCAACATGGTTCCGTTGCGCCAACGCAGCGCCTCCCTAGCATCGGCCAAAGCTGGCTGGCACAAGGGAGGCGCCATGACAGGGTGGCTTGGGGATTGGCGGGAGTAGGGTGGGACGTAGGTGGGATGTGGGCAGGTCTAGGATTCAGTCATACGACCAAATCCTAGACTCGTTTTGGATGTTGCACAGCCCCGATTCAGGCCGTGCATTCTCGGATCTACGCTTGCTGTTTAGCAAGTGCAGATCCGAGGAGCCCATAGGGGAGGCTGGAGCCTCCCCTACGGTAAGGGAGCACGCATTCCCTTGCCATGGGGAGGCTCCAGCCTGTCCTAAGCAGCGCTAGGATATGGCGCTGGCCCATAGGCCTCGCCAGTCTTGCATTGCTTAGGATTGCGCCCTGAATCCAGAAAAGACAGAAGTCCTCCTGGTCAGGAAATCCTCAATACAGGCATTTTCACCCACTCTGAATGGAGTGATACTTCCCCTGCAAGAACAGGTGTGCAGTCTGGGCATGTTCCTGGACACTCAGCTGTCTCTGGAGAACCAGGTAGTAGCTGTAGCTAGGAGTGCATTCACCCAACTTCGATTGGTGTGCCAACTATAACCTTACTTGAGCCGTTCTGACCTGGCCATAGTGGTCCATGCGTTAATGATCTCAAGGCGGGACTACTGTAATTTGCTGTATGTAGGGCTTCCCTCAAGAACAGTTCAGAAGCTACAGTTAGTACAAAATGCAGCATCCCAAGTGGTTACAGGGGCTAGAGGGTTTGACTCAGTAGGACCATTCCTTCAGCAGCTGCAGTGGTTGCCCATTCACTTCTGATCTTAACTTAAGATGATGGTACTGACCTTTAAGGCCCTTCATGATTTAGGTCCAACTTACCTAAAGGACCACCTTCTCTCATACATACCAGTTCGCCCTCTTAGATCATCTAAAGGGACTCTCCTTCAAGTGCCCCCTCTGTCCCAAGCTAAACGGATGGCAGCCCAGGGACGAGCATTCTTTGTAACGGCTCCACAAATACGCTTCCCTTCCAGAAGAATTAAGAACTACACACTCCCTCACGGCCTTTTGGAGAGGGCTCAAATCATACCTCTTTCGTCTGGCCTTTGGATGATAGTTGGCTGTCTGCCATCTGTCCCTCTGGAATACTGTCATACAGTAGTTTGTTTATTCCCTGGTCAATTGTTTTCCCACCCACCAAAGGGCCTAATGAGGAGAATTGGGTCTAGCTTCTTTCTTGAACCTTTTCTGTGTTCCTGTTAAATGTTTAATTTTTCCCCCTTCTTTTCTTAATGTTTTACTTATTGTGGTTACATTGTACTTTTTTGTTCTCTGTAAGCTGCCTTGGGCATTTGCTTCAGCATGGGAAAGGCGGGGTATAAATTTTTCAAATAAATAAATATTTCACACACACACACACACACACACACACACAGAGAGAGAGAGAGAGAGAGAGAGAGAGAGAGAGAGAGAGAGCCATAATAGGAGACCCTCCCCTGGTTGTGTTGCCCTGGGCCCTGCACCCTAGTAGGGACTGCCCAACTTGTGAGTCTTCATAGCTTACACCAAGACAGAAGTATACAGTTAATCTATATATATATAAGTGTGTGTGTGTGTGTGTGTGTGTTCCGCATAGGCTCCACAATGCCTGGAGCGACACGCACCAGACTCAGCACGCTCATGGCTTGCGGCCTGGCGACAAACACTGCAGGGGTCAGGCCCCCCTAGCGCCCCCTAGGGTGGGGGTGCACAGGGAGCCCCACATGAAAACGGTCGAAAACAGCTGAAAACGGCGTCAAATCCGTAATTTCCGGGGTCGCCGAGATGAGTGGCGATGCTCCCGATGCCGTCGGAGTCCGGGTTCTGCGCCCCTTCGGCATGGGGGGCGAGAAGGGGTGTGAAACAAAATGTCTGCCATGCCCTGCTGGAACGCCTGGAGCGATTGGCACCAAATTTGGCATGTGCAAGCCTTGTGGCCTGGTGACAAACACTGCGGGATACAACCCCCCTAGCACCCGCAGGGGTGGGGATGTGAAGGGGGTGCCACGTAAAAATGATAGAAAACGGCTGATATTGGTGTCGAATCCATAGTTTCCAGGATCACCGAGACGAACGGTGATGCTCCCGATGCCGTTTGAATCCACGTTCGGCCCCCATCAGCATGGGGGGTGAGAAGGGGTACAAAACCAAATGTCCACCATGCCCTGCTGGAACGCCTGGAGCAACTGACACCAAACGTGGCACGCGTATGCCTTGTGGTCTGGCAACAAACACTGCAGGGGTCAGACCCCCCTAGCGCCCCCGTGGGTGTGGGTGCACAGGGGGTGCCGCGTAAAAATGATAGAAAACAGCCGATATTGGTGTCTAATCCATAGTTTCCGGGATCACCGAGACGAACGGTGACACTCTCGATGCCATTGAGTCCACGTTCGGCCCCCATCGGCATGGAGGGTGAGAAGGGGTGCAAAATAAAATGTCCAAAATGACCGACATTAGTGTCAAATCCACAGTTTTCAGGGTCGCTAAGCTGATTGGTGACAGTCCCGATGACATTTGTTACCCGGGCAACGCCAGGTAACAAAAAGCTAGTAGGTGATAAAAAATGTCCAATAACAACAGGATTTGGAAACTTTTGGGTTTTTTTCTTACCAGTGATATGTAAAAGTGTCTTCAGTCCTAATGCTCCAGCCTAGGAAGAACTGCTGCAATGAGGCTTACATCAGCCAGAAATGGGGGCCTGGCACAACTTGTTGTCAACACCTGTGCAGACTCCTAAACGGCACTCCACTCCATCTGCTTGTTGCATATATTGAATGCACTGTGAACCCAGTTGGTGTTAGATTGGCCTGTGAACTCCTAGTAGTGCAAATGCAGCTTCTGTGAGAGTTAGTGAAATTGTATTGAACTTGGGCCAGGGACCCCTGAGTTCAAATCCCCCTTTAACCATAAAAACAATTAGGTGGTGTTCAGCCAGATCTTCCCTTCCTTTCTTTCTGACAGGTGCTTATGAGGATAAAATTAAATATCGCAAACACATTTCTCAGTAAGCAGTCAAGAATTTGTTGGAGAAGAGATGTGATATAAAGACAAGATGCTCTTATAACTCATGACAATGTTGTTGGCAAGGTATCTGTGGGCTGCTTCTGTTTTTGGAAGCTTGGTACTTTAATACCCGATCAATATGTATTCGAAATCAGAGAAGACATAATGGTTGTGGTGGGGGAGAGGGAAGAGATTCCTAAGCAATTACATGCATTTGGGCTGTGCACAACTGAAGCTATGCTAGTCCCATTTTCATCTACATTTGGGCAGGGATTAATATCATCTCTGCCCACAGCACTTTTGATATGTGAGGACCAGTTACCTAAAAAAAAGAACATCCCTGCTAAGAAGCAGTTGAGGATCAAAGATATACTTGAGACAGCAAATAAATGGAAATTTCACACATGACAAATGTCAGAAGAACTTAATCATTTCACTGTGGCAGGAAGTTTATTCACAGCTTATGGATTAAAAAAATAGTACAGTAAAGATATTTCACTTCTCTCTTGTGGCTGGCAATTTTACTCGTTTTTTTCTGACCGCAGCAACTGAAATCTGGAGGTTTCAAATTTGCTATGGAAACCATCTGAAACACCCATCCAAATTGAAGTCAGTGAGAAATTCATAAAACCTGTCCCGTATGTTTGGAATGTGTGGATGTGGTGAGTTTATTCTATCTATGTACTGAAGGATTAAAAGCCTGTAATGGTGCCTATTATTCCAGTCTATTTACTTGCAGCTTCCTGGAAGGGTGTTCTGTGATCTTTTCCTTTTGGTTTCCTCCTGCCAGCTGCAAAGCGGCAAGCTGGATATTCTATGAACTAGTATGTGTAGCTGGCAGTAAAAAGTGACTGAGTAGCTGCTGTATTGCTCTTTCCAGAGGTGATGTATTGGCCTTTGCAAGCTAGACCATTAATCTGAAAGGAGAGAAAGAGAGAGAACTAGTCAGTTTTAGGGAAAGCAGAATTGAGAAGAAGCAAAAAACCAATACAATGCCTGCACAATCTCAAACAGTACTATAGTACCTAGCCTGTGCACTGTTCTGTACTATACTGTACTCTCTACTGCTCTATTGACACTATAGTATTGTAATGTAGGACAGGTGTATTTACATTTACTGAGATTAACAGCACAGTCATATCCCCCACCATTTTATGTTTTGAAGTCTCATTAATGGAGCACACATTGCATGCTATGTTCAGGGCAACCAGATGGCCTGGGAGAAGCAAGTACCAATAAATGTTCCTAGCTCTCTGTAGCCTGCTTGGCTATCAATGAGTCTCCTTGGATTTCTACCAGAAGTTTTGCTGACTTAAGTTGGAGGAGAGGCAGGAGCATGTTGGGCCAAGAAAGCAGGATAGGACAGTTGTGTGCTATTGCCGCGGAGCTCCAACCCCTCCTGACCCCTGCCCTCCCCGCTCTCCACACCGTGATCCTTCTCTAAACCTATCCCTGCTGGCACCCTACTTGCTCCAGATCCATCTCTGGTGGACGCCTGGAACCTCCAGAAAGCTTGCCAGCCCAGGAAGGGGGCGGAGCTGGGATACAACCAATAAGCTGCATCCAAGCCTCCATCCCCAGGCTGTGTGGCCCTGATTTGGGCCATGCAGCATCCTCGGTTCTGCGCCTGCTATACAGCAGGCACAGATCCAAACAGCCCATAGGGGAGGCTGGAGCCTACCCTGGGGCAAGGGCGCAAACATGGCTCCTGAGCGCTCCCAACTTGCACTGGATACAGCGCAGGCCCGCAGGCCTTACCATTCCTCTGCAAGTTAGGATTGTGTCCTAAGTCATTTGCTGAAATAGGTTATAGCAACTAAGGAGGGTTGGTTGGGAATACGACCAAGGTTTCTGACACTGTCCCTTTAGGATACTTGTTCTGTGAGTCAGAGAACTGAGGAAAGGGGAATATCCAAGGGCAGTTCCACATTATACTGCAAGAAACCCAGGCTTGGATCTGCAATCCAATCCCACTCCTTGTTCCTGTACAATGCATCTAGTTGTTCCATTCACACTTTACATTTTTAGACGTAGCGCATTTTATGCTAAGCACAGATGAAAAGACCAGGAGAAAAGGTTGCCTAAAATTCAATTGTGCTTTGATCTTTCCCTCTTCTGTTTTTCTCAGCATTTGGATTCCTGACCTTTGACAGACGCTTACAGCACAATCCTATACACATCTACTCAAAGTAAGTCCCATTATATTCAATGGGGAGTGTGCATAGTGCATAGTGTGCATAGACTGCAGCCTTAATTACCTTTGCCCGTTTGCAGAAGGCCTCCTGGGCAGCCTTCTTGTTCTCAGGTTTGCCAGACCAGGCAGCTAGTGCTGATGCTTGCAGAGCCCTCCCATAGGAGAAAGTCAGCTTCCAAGGTTTAGGCAGAGGGCACAGATTGATGGCATTGAGGTTGACAGAAGCCTCCTCTTCACTCTGGCCCCCAGAAAGGAAGCATATTCCTGCAGGAAGAATCAGGAGTTTAAAGACAAAGGTACCAAAATAAAGAGACACACTGAAAGGATGGCAGAGCTGGATTAATCATTCAGCTATGTATGCTACAGCACAGGCAAACTGGAGGCTAACTGTCATGGCCAGTTTGCATGTATGTATTGACTGGTGCATCATGTGATTGTTTGCGTATGTGGGACATATGTGGGACAGGATTATTACCAGGCAGAATTTTCACATCACACAAAGTACAATACGTTTTAATGGGGACATTCTATACACCTTGCTGACTAGAAGGAAGTAATCTGACACTGAACATTTGTTACAGAACAAGTGTAATGGATAGACATTAGTAAATAAAGTTGAACTACAGAGTTGTTTAGAGCCCCGAAAGACATCTTCAAATCAAACTGCCTGGACGAGTTTCAACTGAGCCACAAACACTTGAATAGAGAACTGTACATGCCCAGGAAATCTCGGAGACTGGATTAACAGGACTGGATAATTACCAGGAACAGCAGCAGGGACGGTGCGATGGAGAGCAGTTACAGTTGCCATGGCCACTTCTTCAGGGGTGTACTTCTTGGGACAAGAATGCCCAGCAGTCACCATGTTGGGCTTCAGCAGTGTTCCCTCCAGATAGACATGGTGGTCATTCAAGGCCTTATAAACAGCAGCCAGCACCTGGGACACAGTAAGTTGTGGTGACGGACCCAGCCAAAATCAATATACAATATTATACAATGTTAAAACCAACCAGTGGCAATCAATCACCAGGACAGTAACAATTAGTCAATAATAAAAATAATAAAATCACCAATAAAACCAGAAGACACTGCATTAAAAACACCTTGCTGATCAGGCTTTTTGAAAGAGGCTTTAGACCTTGCCGGAAGGCTTCTAGAGAGGGAGCAGTTCTAAACTCAAAGGGGAGGGAATTCCATAGGACAGGTGCCACTACCAAGAAGGCCCTATTTCTAGCCACCATCTCCCTAACCTCTGTCAGTGGCAGCGGCAGTGAGAAGCCCTCTCAGGTGACTGAAGAGGATGGGCTGGATTATATGGAAGAAGGTGACAAATACGCTGTTGTTGCTTTTATTAAAATACTTGTATGCAACTCTTCTACCCCCAAGGGGACAGGGTCGCTTACAACATTATAAAACCGTACAACAAATCATAATTACAGCAAAAGCAGAAAGTGGAAAACAAACCCCAACAAACTGCAATCAAAAACAGAGCACCATCAACAATAAATCAACTGAAATAAGAAGGTCTGGTCTCTGTTGGCATTGCAGAAAGGATAATAGCTAAAAACTGCCTTGAGTCTTTGGAGAGACAGGGAAAATATTTTAAGTAATCAGCATTCTCTGAATATTTCACCCCTGTTAACTGGGCAAGAGGCACTTTTTCAAGCGGTGGACATGCCCAGGAAATCTCGGAGACTGGATTAACAGGACTGGATAATTACCAGGAACAGCAGCAGGGGCGGTGCGATGGAGAGCAGTTACAGTTGCCATGGCCATCTTCCTTCCTTCCTTCCTTCCTTCCTTCCTTCCTTCCTTCCTTCCTTCCTTCCTAAATTTTATATTTAGCAGGGAGAGAGAGTTGTCCCTCTTCACCCCTGTGCAGTCTTTCTAGTAGCTGTTGCTGGTGGTCTGCCTTTTTTTTTTTAAGATTGTGAGCCCTTTGAAACAGGGAGGCATTTAACTTTATTATTATTACTATTTGCCTGTAAACTGCTTTGTGAACTTCGTGTTGAAAAGCAGTATATAAGTACCTGTTGACTGACTGACTGATCTTTCTGTGTTTGATCACCTAGACTTCTAGACAATGTGGACTATATCTTTGGTAAAAAGATGTAAGATTTAGAAATACAATTCAGGGCAGCATACTAACAAGGTGTTTGTGTTGGCCCAGTGCTGTCACAAATGTGCCATAAGGCACGCTTGTGCCAGCGCAAGTGGCACTGGGTCAACGCAGGCAGTGGTGGCGGCCAAGTTGCATGGCAGATAGGAGCAGGTAAGCTGCCCCCGTGATGGCTGAGTTTGGCCAGAGTGAATGTTTTTCGGGGTGGGGAGGAAGGCAGGGCTCAATAGCAGGCGCAGGTCTGAGCAGCTCCATAGGGGTGGCTGGGGCTTACCCCGGGGTAAGGCTGCCCCCCAGTGAGCTCCAGCAGCAGCCAAACCTGCATTGGATATAGCTCAGGCCTGCTGGCCTGCCTGCTCCAACACAGGTTATGATTGGGCTGCCCGCTTAAGAGCTTATCAATAGCATCATTACGGTTCAGGAACGTGGTAAAGACCTTACTTTTTCTGTTACATATTGGCACCGCTGAAGGTCATGGTCTCCATCAGGTAGGATCTCAGGTTCCACAATGGGGACTAGTCCATTCTGAAGAAGATGAAGAAAAGACAGAGAATTTAATGTAAGTCCACCTAGCCTCGATAGCCTTTGTTTATGTTTAGTGAGGTTACAAGCAGTCTGGATCAAGGCAAATAGGTCCAATGGTCCACCGCCAAGCTCCTGTTTCAAGCTCTCAGAAATACACTGATAAATGCGGGGAGCTTATACCTGTTGGCAGATACTGGCATATCTTGCCAGTGTGTTAGCATTCTCCTGGATGGCAAGAGTAGAGGGAGTTGTATCGGAGATTTTCAGAACGGCACGCCACTTGCCGAAGTCGGCTCCGTCTTTCTTGTACTGGGCACAACGCTCAGACAGGCCATCCAGACCTGCAGGCAAAACAAAGGAGTATGTTACAGTACTCCTGTAGGGGAAGATACCCTCCACCCAGATAAATGATTGAATTTTCCTTACAACTGTGTCAGCATTTTCTGACCGATCCTTCCAATCTGATTGATCACTGGGTAGAATGAAGATTCCACAATATCATGATAGCTCAGGTGTCAGGGATCAGAGAAAAACACTCACCTTGAATGGTGGTTTCTCCATTGGTTCCTGCCAGCGGAGCGGTGCCTTTATCCAGCTGTAGGATATTTTTTAAAGCTTTAGTAAAGCACTGTCAGAACGACTGCAGATCCAGCATATTGCATATAAATTGATGCATACTTGATCCTTGTAATTTGCATCACACGTATAATAGCTACATTTTACTGAGGAACTAAAAGTGGTCACTAGGGCCTGCTCAACATCCACAGTGGTGATGGATTGGAGTACAGTACTGTATTCCTATGCCACAACACCCCTAGTGTCAGAGATACAAGCTTGGCTCCTAAGGTGCCCTTCCACTTGTGGAAGATGTCTTCGGATCATGAAAGGGCTAGTTTAGACCTCTTGCAAGAATATTGTGCTAGAATACTGAAACAAAATCCAAAGATATTCTTCTTCTTGCACAGGCAAAAATACTATAAAACCTGCCTGTGATAACACAGTTGTGCAAGCATTTGAAGCACAGCATTACTTGGATCTATAATGTGTCTGCATACCCCCCCCCCTCCACAACATAAGCTATAACTGATGGAGCAGGTAAAAGACTGGGAGCAGAGAAGTCATTAGCAATTGAGAAGAGGTGCTTGCACATAGCTGCATGAATGCTTGCAAGCAGTGGTGGGATTCAAATAAATTAACAACCGGTTCTATGATGTCATAGCTGGAACAAAAAAAACCCAGAGCCAGCCAAGGTAAGCGAGTGGGTGGGGCCTGGCCATTTAACAACCGGTTCTATAGAACCTGGGCGAACCCCCTGAATCCCACCACTGCTTGCAAGGAAGTTTGAGGCGAGCAAAGGTTTTTCAAAGACTGCTTTGAGCAGGTGAATAGGCCTGCACTCATCTCGATTCTGTTTGCTGTTGCCAGATTCCCCCTCTCCCAGGCCAACGAACCTTAGGAGTAAGATAAAATGGCCTTTCAAAGGCCACCTCTCTAGCAGAAATAATCAGCATCCCACTGGGGATTTCAAGAATACTCCTCTAGGGCCCAAGAAGAATCCCTCACTTCCTCCCCACCATTACCTCCACTGCCATATTCTCAAGACCCAAAGGTAATGGGGAAAGGGGGCACAGCACTGGGAAAAGGTGCTTTATGAATGTCTTTGGGCATTTGTCAGCAGTGAATTTGCTTGCTTGCAAAGGCCTTGAGTTTTTGTGAATACCTTATTGGAACGCGTGCAAAAATGTAACTCCTTTCAGGATGCACACTAGGACCCTCATGCAAAGCTACCTGGAAACTTCTGCTTTTCTGCACATGCAATTCTGGAAAAGGACCCTGAAGGTACTCACCTTGATTCCCACCACAATACCCTTGTCCTTGATGACTGCTGGAAAAAGTTTTCCAGTGCTGTCTTTCTGATAGAGGGTCTCATGGAAAAAGATAACTCCCCCAATCTGCTGATTCATGGAGGCGTCTGATGAGAACAGGATCTCTCGGAAGGTCCGGCGATTCTCTTCTGTGTTTTCCACTTTGATCCGTTGCAGCCTATTGCCCATAGTGCCTATGAAGAACAAAGAAAATGGGGGCGCAATCCTAAACAGCACTGGACTGGAAAGGCCGGCCAGCCTGTGCCAAATCCTAGCGCTGGTTAGGAAGGCTGGAGCCTCCCCATGGCAAGGGCACATTCATGCCCTTACCATAGGAGAGGCTCCAGCCTCCACCTATGCGCTCCTCGGATTTGCGCCTGCTAAACAGCTCATACCCAGTTTCTAGACCACATGGCCCAAATCGGCACCACACGGCCTCCCAATCAGTTACACATCAGCTCAAACCTGTTTCTAGACTGCATGTCCCAAATCAGGACTGCGCAGCCTCCCAATCAGGCTTAGGATTCGGCCTTATGGCCGATTCCCAAGCCCGCCCACGTCCCGCCCCCAACCTCCCTCCCTCCCACCAATCCCGTATCCAGATGGACACGGGAGGCTTGGCACAGGCACAATGGGATTGGCTCTGCAGGCAGTTGCTCGAGTGCCCCTGCGGGGGTGCCAATCGGTGCCCCCGCGTCAGCGCTACATCTGTCGCATCGACGCTATGACGTAGCGTTGACGCAACAGGCAGCATTGGATTGAGCTGTGGTTGGTTACACATCAACTTTTCATACCCAGTTTCTAGTAACTTTACCTGAGCTCTTCCTACCATATATGTGGTTAAGGTTGCAATCATATACACACTTTCATGGAAGCAGCATTGAACACAATGAGACTTACTTCTGAGTAGACATGCATAGGATTGCGCTGTAGGTCAGCGCAATGTAAGATTCATGGGCATTCCTTCAGGCATGACGGTCAGTTAGGGTCTGATCCAAAGGGCCTTATCACCAGCTAAAAGTGTCGTGAACATGCTATAAAGTCCATTTGCAGCACCTCGAGAGGACAGAGTGCTGGTGCTGGGCCGGTGTATTGGAAAAGGCAGGAGATACCCCAAGGAGACAGGGAATGGTATCAGCAGAGGCCCCTTGTCTAAATAATCCAGGGATTACAGGGTTAATCCCTAGGTCTATCATAGTCAGGGTTACAGGGTTAACCCCTAGGTCATCATGCTGCAGGCTGATGAGGGGCCCTGGCTAGGAAGGGATTAGCACAGGTGGAGAAGGGTGTGGCTGATGGGCTAGAGCCTGCCTCAGTATAAAGTTGGAGGCAGGAGGTGCAGTAAGGAGGCACCAGGTAGGTGCTGGATGGACCGATTGCTGGATGGAATGCCTGACTGAACGACTGTTAAAGGACTGGATAATTTAAGGTTATTGTGGGGAATAACTGTGGAGAGTTGTTGTGTGGCTGCCATGCCCCTGAAGCCACCGAGTGGAGGAGGCAGGTGTGGCTTAGGTAAACTGACTGCCTATTGCTTGGTGGTGGGGTTTTGTGGTGCCAAGTTAGACTTAGGGTATTTTGAGCTAAGCCGGTGTTGAGGGCAGTCTGGAGGAGGCTGGCCAGCCGGTGATCCCAATCAAAGCTGCTGGAAGAGAGGAGGCCCAGTGGGTGACTGAACCCCCTCCCTCTTGCCTATCTCTGGAGGGGAAACTAGTTAGCCTAGTGTGGGCATTGGGGCCCTTGGGGAGGCCCAGCAGGGAATCTGGCAGAACAGCCAGTGCTAGTAAGCACACAGTCTCAGCACCAGGAGGAAGGGCTGCCGGTGCTCCAGCAGTGCTGGCACCCAGTGACTGTATTCTTGGTGGAGGGAGGAGATAATTGGGCCCAGGTGGGCGGTGGGACCCAGTGGTGGCTTCCATCACCATCCACTGCCCCACCTCAGGCCGGACAACTCAACATGGGGCTACTCAATTCTCTGCAAGCGAAATAGCCAGCGGAGACTTGAGGAGCCCATTGATGGGCCTGCAACTTTCCTGGGGGGAAGGGGACAAACGTCCCCTTTCTTTGAGGAGATTCCAGCAGCTGCAACCAATCCCATGGGATGCAGTGGTAGCCATTTTGCTGCCCTGGCTCCTATGGGACCTGGGCTGCTCAGGATTGGGCTGTTACAAATTTGGCCAGTCCCAACAGCTGAACTCCATTTTCAGAATTAGCAGGTGGTACTGCCCTTCCTGGACTGCACCCTTTCAAATTGCAGGTGTGGCATTTCAGGCTCAAATGGTTCCTTGCACGCACGCACGCACACGCACGCACACACACACTCTTTCTACTCATAGAAGAATAACATTAGCCTTCTCCCAACTTGCTAGTTTTCAATGTGTAAAAGTAATTTTGTTTTATTTTCAAATGTGAACATTCAAATCTATTATCCCAGGAGCCCGAAGCTGTACAGCTCAAGAAGGGCTGTATAACACGATCAGTCCTAAATACTGCATGTAATTCAGCTTTGAGTTTCCTACTTTAGCCTGCATATGACAATCCAGAACATAGACCTCAACCCTCCAGCGTGTGGATCACTTTCTTGAATAATCTTGAATAATATATTGACATATATGTTTCATTTAGCTTTATTTACTAAGGGCCTGTTGGGATGTTAATTTGCACCTAGTTAATTTGCAAGTTGAAATGAGTTTGCAACAGAGCTTTTAGGCGGGAAAACCTGGTCATGTGACATGTACGGGTGAATGTTGCAATTATGTACAGGCTTGACTGGACTGCTTGTCAGTGAGTCTGTGTGAGTGTGTGAGGAGCTGTCTTTGCTGTTAGATGTGTGGAGAGAGAGATAGAGAGCTGAGTGTGATTTCTTTGAAGCTGTTCTATGTAAATACGTTCTAAATACAAAGTTCTGTTTAGAACAAGTCTCTGCATCTTCATTTGAACGAACCTAAAGGTCACTCATCGTGTCCACCCTAAGGCCGCCACTTTCCTTCAGGTTATGGGCCCAGCAGGCCGTTAGAAGGACATTGAGTTGACCAGAAGTGACCAGTTCCAGGTTGGAGGAAGCTGTGACGAGGAAGAAGCATCTGGTGAGGTCAGCATGCAGACCAACGTCAGCATGGCGAGTTTTCCCTTGACCCGTCTGTCAGGGAACAACTACATGGCCTGGAGCACCAAGATGGAAATGTTCCTGCGTCGGGAACAGCTGTGGACCATCGTCCAAGACCCTCCAGATGAGTATGACGAGGCAAAGTCCAGACTGGATGAGAGGGCTCTGGCCACGTTGATACTGTCCCTGGAAGATGACCAACTGGTGCACGTGAGAAAGATAAAGACAGCCCATGAGTGTTGGAGGACTTTGAGAAGCCTGTACGTGAGGGACACAATGAGTTCAAAGATTATGTTGTCCAGAAAGTTGTACAGAGCAAGACTTCAACCTGGAGGCAGCATGAAAGACCACCTCCAGTTTATGAGGAAGACATTTCAAGAGCTGGAGGAGAAAGGAATGGACTTTCCTGAGCCACAAAGGGCTTGTATTTTGCTGAGCTCTCTGGACTCAAGTTATGATACTTTTGTGCTCACTCTAGAGGCAATTGCAGAGAGTGAAATGACCGTGGCGTTCCTGACCGGGCGTTTGTTGGAGGAAGAGGAGAAAAGGTCAGAGAATTTAAAAATTAGAGCCAGCAGCAGCAGCCCAGCAGCAAGCAGGATCCAGAGCACTGAAAAGAAGAGCTCAAACGTGCAATTCATCAAAAAGTGCTTCAGATGTGGATCTGAGAAACATTTGCAACGTGACTGCACACAAGAAAGACTCCAAAGGAAGAAAGGACCGGACTCATGGAGGGGCAAGGAAGAAGGGAAAGTCTCCGTGGTCAAGATGACCCAAGACAGTGAACAACAGACTTGGCTAGTGGACTCTGGTGCTAGCCAGCATGTTGCAGTAGACCCTGCTTTGTTCACTGAGCTGGTGCCTACACCAAAAGCCCATGTCAGTTTGGCTAATGGTGTGTGCACCTCAGTGAAGGGCAAGGGAGAAATTTTTATACCTTCTCTGGGTGAGTCTGTAAAAGAAGTCCTTTGTGTTCCTGACCTACAACACAATCTATTAAGCGTTTCTTGCCTTTGCAAACAAGGTTTTAAAGTACAGTTTGAAGATAATGTTTGCAGCATTATGAAAGGCAATGATGTGTGTGTGCATGTGTGTGAAAATGAGAACTTATACATGCTGCAAGATGTTTCAAAGGGCAATGCAAATCAGGAGTGTATGAATGTGTTTGCAAACACCCCTGAGCATGATAATTGTATCCATTTGCTACATAGGAGACTGGGACATTCTGGGTTTGCAGCACTGAAAAGAACAATTGAGAGTGCACAGGGTTTAAAATTGAAAAACTGCAACAATTATTTGGACTGTGCAACTTGCAAACTTACAAAATCAGTTGCATACCCTGTAAGCAAGAAGAGTGAAAGGAATTCTGAAAGGTGTTTCCAGCTTGTTCATGCTGATTTAATTGGGCCTTTAAGCAAATCTATGGGTGGTGCAAGATATATTTTGACCATTGTTGATGATTTTTCTAGGTATGGTTTTGTTTATTTGATGAAAAGCAAGGATGAAACATTTACTAAATTTAAGCAATGGGTGAATTTTGCAGAGAGGAGATATAATACAAAGGTTTGTGCTCTGCAGACAGACAGAGGAACAGAATTCCTGTCTAATTCCTTTCAAGGTTGGCTGAGGCAGAAAGGCATTCAGCACAGAAAGACCAACCCATATACACCTGCAGAAAATGGGGTTGCTGAAAGGAGAAACAGAACCCTGCAAGTGATGCAAAGTTCCTTGCTAGCAGATTCAGGGCTTAGCAAAATGTATTGGGGAGAAGCAACCCTGACTGCATGCTATTTATTGAACAGACTGTGGACATCAGCTTTGGGTAAAATCCCTTATTATGTTTTGTATGGGAAACAGCCTTCCCTAGCCCATCTTAGAATTTTTGGTTCAAGTGCTTATGTCCACATACCTAAGGCCATTAGGCGAAAAGGTCAAGCAAAAGCCAGAAGGATGATATTTTTGGGCTACGAGGCTGGCAGTAAGAGTTATCGTTTCACAGTACCTGGGTCAGGTAGAATCACCTTCTCAAGGTCTGCAAATTTCATGGAGCAGAATTGGGAAAGGGTGAAGGATTCTCATGTGTATTTGCCAGAAGGTTCTGATGCTCAGACACAGCGGCCAGTGTTAGCACAGCAGAGGGCTGAGTCTAACAGTGAGGCACAGAACCTGGATGAGGAGAAAGACAATTTGGATCTTGCAATTAATGTAAATAGCCAAGAAGGTGAAGGTGAGCAGCCAGAGATACCTGTAACTCCTAGGAGATCTGAAAGGTCTAATAAAGGTGTGCCACCAGAACGTTATTCACCTGCTTCTGTGTGCTATGTAACGTGTGAGCCACAGAGCAATGGTGAAATGTTAATGCAATCCATGATGGATGATAAAATGTTTGTGAGATGCCAGTTACCACCTGAGAAGAAGGTAATTGATTTCAGGTGGGTGTCCAAGCAGAAGGCTTTGGGTGATGGTAATTTGCAGCACAAGTCAGGACAAGGCTGACATCATGACAAGGACATTTGCAACGGTTAAGCACAATGTTATGTGCAAGTTGCTGGGAATGTCAGATGATGAAAAAAGTTTAAAATGTATAGTTATGAATGTACTGTGTGTAATGTACTGTGTATAATTAATATGTATGTATAACATTTCAACTTGAAATTTGGAGGGGTGTTGGGATGTTAATTTGCACCTAGTTAATTTGCAAGTTGAAATGAGTTTGCAACAGAGCTTTTAGGCGGGAAAACCTGGTCATGTGACATGTACGGGTGAATGTTGCAATTATGTACAGGCTTGACTGGACTGCTTGTCAGTGAGTCTGTGTGAGTGTGTGAGGAGCTGTCTTTGCTGTTAGATGTGTGGAGAGAGAGATAGAGAGCTGAGTGTGATTTCTTTGAAGCTGTTCTATGTAAATACGTTCTAAATACAAAGTTCTGTTTAGAACAAGTCTCTGCATCTTCATTTGAACGAACCTAAAGGTCACTCATCGTGTCCACCCTAAGGCCGCCACTTTCCTTCAGGGCCCCATCCTATCCAACTTTTCAGTGCTGATACAGCCACAATGCAGCCCTGAGAGTGCAATCCTATACCTGTGTTCAGCCGGTGCAACGCTTTTGCACCAGCGTTGTCGCAAACATGCCATCAAGCGCATCTGCGCTAGCTAGTTGGGCACTGGACTGGCACAAGCTGCAGTGTTAGCGCACAGGCACAGCTACGCCCATCAGCAGCACCGGCCTTGCATTGGTCGAGCGTTGGCAGTGCTTGGTCGATGCAGGACCTTGCCAAGGGCATGCCAGAGGCATGCCGGGGAGCATAACTGGGTGGTGCAGTGGGTGGCGAAAGGGGGTGGTGATATACGAAGAGCATAAACCCCGGGCTGTCCTCGACCAGGGCGGCCATGATTCAGGCCGCTGCTGTGCATGTTGACCTGCACCTGCCAAACAGCAGGCGCAGATCTGAGCAGCCCCATAGGGCTGGCTGGAACTTACCCGGGTGTAAGGGGAAAACCTCTCCTTGCCCTGCATTGAGCTGTTGCTGCCTCCTGTTGGGCTTAGGATATGGCCCTGTTATGTCGGCCTTACTTAGATGGCACTGCCAAGTAAGGGAACAAATACTCCCTTGCTATGAGGAGGCCTCCATGATTGTCCCATCACCACAGCATGCAGTACACACCCCAGTGCCACAACTGCGTCAGCACTGAAAAGCTGGATAGGATTTGGCCCTCTCAGTTCACAGGGAAGGGGGAATTTTTGAAAGAATAATAAACATTGAGGATGATTCAATGAAACTTACCCACAGACTCATCTGCAGCCAGGATTCCTTTGCCTGTAGCCACTATCTTCTGAGCAATATCAGAGAGAGCCTTCTTCTGCTCTGGAGATAGCGCTGGAAACTGGTGGGTCATGGTGGCTGAAAACGAATCACAGTTTCAAACGTGAGTAAATTAAACCCAGTTATACTGCTGAATTTTCTGTTTCTTTGCAGTCCAGCAAAAAACGCAATAAGGCATGAACAAATCTAAAATAAAACAATGATAAAAGGGCATATCATCCCCAAGGGTGCAGCTTCCACACATACAGAAATAGCTTTATCAAAAATTTAACATGGGAACCACATAAAAAATTTAACATGGGAACCACATATGTATAAGGTGGATCACTGGCACAGTCCAGGGCAGCATCACCTGGGGTGGTGACGTGATGCCACCCCGTTGTGATGCCACATTGTGATGCTACGCCGTCCCCCATTCTTTCTCCGACAGCTTCCTAGTCGACTTTCAGCTTTCGTTGAGCCACACCAAATTTCTGAGCACAGCACTTTACTTGGAGGCCTGCAGCGATAGTCAGCGATGAAGCGGCTGCTAGCTCGGAGCCTCCAAAGGAGGAAGAAGAGGGTGGCACCCACTTCTTTGCTTCTTCACGCACCCCCTTCTGGCCAAGATGCTCGGAGAAGAAGAAGAAGCCTCTCAGCTGAGCTCGGAGCAGCTAGGCCAGAAGGGGATTACGAAGAAGTGGCTGTTCCGAGATGGGCCGAGAGGCTTTTTCTACTGAAAACACTAAGGTCCCAATCAGTGATGTCATGCAGGGGGAACGCGGGGGAACTCAGTTCCACTAGTTAAAATTAGGGCTGACTCCGCCCACATCACTCCCCCTCCTCCCCCTCCCAATTCCTCTGCAAAGAGCTTTTCTTCTTGGTTGGCCGGCACTCAGAGGGTTAAAGGGAGCGACTCCGGATTCCTAGGGGGGCGAAGGCAGTGATGTCATTCAGGGGGAACGGACCAGAATGGGCGTTCCGGAGCCTAACGGGCTCCGTGGCTGGTTCCGGGTTTCCGACAAGTACCGATCAAAAGTGAGTTCCTGTTCCTAAATCATTTGAATGACACCACTGGTCCCAATCCTATCCAACTTCCTAGCACTGATGCAGCTGTAATGCAGCCCTAAGGTAAGGGAACAAACATTCCTTTACCTTGAGGAGGCCTCCGTGATTGCACACTCACTACAGAACGCAGCATGTGCCCCATTGGCAAGGCTACATCAGGGCTGGAAAGTTGGATAGAATTCGGCTCTAAGAGGCGGTTGGCTGCCATCTTGGCTGGCCTCACGTGGCACCCCCTAACACAACGTGGTACTTGGAGTGCCCTGCCCCCTGCTAGCTCTGCCATTGGGGTGGATTGGCTTCAGTCTTGCATTGTCATTTTAGTTTTTACTAGAATGAAAGCAGCACACATTCAAAACAACACCACTGCCACTCCAAATGATTTATAGACAGCATGATACCACTAGAAAGAGTACCCCTCGGTGAGACCTAAAAGCACAATGAAACAGGTGTGGCTTTAGTAGGTGTTGAAAAGTCAGGAGCAGCATCTCTTCTCTAAGAAGGGAATTCCAAAATCTTGGAAGTTTTGACGGTCCTGTTCCATGTTCTTGGGATACATAGCTGCACCATTATTTATATGACTGATACAACTTTTGTGTATCATTCTACTTTTGTACACTACTGTCAACTTCAGCTATGTTAATAAAAGTTACTTTGTGAACCAGACAATATATGAGTAGCAGAAGATCAATCAATCAATCAATCAATCAATCAATCAATCAATCAATCAATCAATCAGGTATAGTACTTATATACCGCTTTTCAACATGAAATTCACAAAGCAGTTTACAGGCAAATAGTAATAATAATAAAGTTAAATGGCTCCCTGTCCCAAAGGGCTCACAATCTAAAAAAAGGCAGACTACCAGCAACAGCCACTAGAAAGACTGCGTAGGGGTGAAGAGGGACAATTACTCTTCCCCTGCTAAATATGAGAGGAACACCACTTGAAAAAGTGCCTCTTGCCCAGTTAGCAGGGGTACTGGATAGGAGAGTACCTATAAAGATAGGAGCCCTTTCCTCACTATTCCCTTGCTGAAACCTGCAGCCTCAGAAACTGCTTTGTATGGTATTAACTGAAGGTTGACAGATGGCTTCAGGTAACATGTTTGTTTGTTTGGTCATTAATAATTGGGTCAAAGTACCAAGCATCCTGAATTGCAGGCTCAGCAGAGTTCTCCACGGCCATCGATCAGAATGGCTGCATCTGAACAATGATCTGATCCATACTCTCTGCTTCTGTGCCAACACCACCACTTTGGCCTGCTTTTGCAATGTTTGCCAATGCGTCTGTGCATATCCTTTTAACTCTTTCCTATCTTATTAGGTGATAAAACAAGTGTCCAAACCTGGCTTTATTTTACATGAGGAGAGGAATAAGAACATAAAGAACAGCCCTGCTGGATCAGGCCAAAGGCCCATCTAGTCCAGCTTCCTGTATCTCACAGCGGCCCACCAGGTGCCCCAGGGAGGCATGAGACAACAAGATATTTGGATCCTGTTGCCACTCCCTTGCACCCGGTACTCTGAAGTAGCCCACCACCAATGTAAAGAGGTTGCACAATCCAGCATTGCCTATAGCCCACGATGGACCTTTCCTCCAGAAATCTGTCCAATCCCCTCTTAAAGGCATCCAGATTAGATGCCATCACCACCTCCTGTGGCAAAGTGTTCCACAGATTAACTACCTGCTGGGTCAAAAAGTACTTCCTTTTATCTGTTTTAACTCTCCCAACCCTCAGTTTTAGCGGATGCCCCCTGGTTCTAATGTTTTGAGAGAGGGAAAAGAACATCCCTTTATCGACTCTATCCCTTCTGTGCATAATTTTGTATGTCTCAATCATGTCCCCCCTCAGGCGCCTTTTTTCTAGGCTGAAGAGCCCCAAATGCTGCTGTCTTTCTTCATAAGGGAGGTGCCCCAGCCCTGTAATCATTTTCGTCGCTCTCTTCTGCACCTTTTCCATCTCCACTATGTCCTTTTTGAGGTGCGGCGATCAGAACTGTACGCAATATTCCAGGATGAAACCTGACTGTGGTTTGTAGCAGCTGAGCAATACAGGCATGCCCCAGTATCCACTGATTCAGTATCCATGGTTTCAGTTATCCACGGATACAATGGATACTAGGACTCATATTAAAAAGATAGGGGAACATTAAACAAATCTCTTTTTTTTTAACCTTGTTGCAGGAAAACCACTGATGTTCCCCTATCTTTAAAAAGGTGTCCCCAGTATCCACAGTGGGGTCCAGAACGAAACCCCAGTGGATACCAGGGCATGCCTGTATTATTTCGGGGGTGGTTGGTTATGGATTATGGTTTGATTGCCACCTTTTTATTAGTTTGTTTCTTGATTTTATGAATTGTTTTTATGCAAGAGTGATGGGGTACAAGCATTTCAGAACGATGGGGTACAAGCATTTAAAGCAAAAATTTAACTTCTGTACATTCTAAGTTTCCTAGCCAAATATACATCATCCTTTTCTCTTCAGTCCCATGAGTCGCTTTTCTCAGGGCCACGCCAGTACATTCTGTGTTTCTCAATCCATGAAAATGTAATGTTTGGAGCAAAACAAGTAGAACAATTCCTGAGGACGCAATCCTAACCAACATTCCAGCACTGACATAGCTGTGCCAATGGGGCCTGTGCTGCATTTTGCAGTTTTGGGGGCAGTCACGGAGGCTTTAGGCAGTCAAGGTAAAGGAATGTTTGTTCCCCTACCCCAGTGCTGCAAAATTGATTAGGATAAGGCGCCCTGAGGGAATCTAAAATGTCAAAAAAAAAAATACAAAAGGAACTGGAGGGGGCTCTCAGACAGTGTGCTAAACACTATATTAATGTGGGAATGTCAGTCCTGAGTGTGCCTGTGTTTAGAAAAATGAAACCTATCCATTCTCAATGTAAAAGGCAACACACCCAGGCATTAGAGTCTGTGTCACATGTTGTAAGGCCCGTTTTTCCCTTCTGCTTCTCATCTTTGACACATTCCCTTCAAGGTAACAGGCCAGTTACTTTTAATCACCATCTCTACCTGAATGTCAACTCTGTGGGATTTACTTCTGAGTAGATATGCAGAGGAATGTAATGTGGGCCTGATCAAGTGAGAACCAGAAGCCACCTGAGATTGGCTAGAACCATGGGACCTTTGACCTGGATGCAATCGATTCAAGCCCTTTTCAGATGTTCCATAAGCATGGAAGATCTCCAAGTTTGCAGAACATTGTGAGCACACCAAGTGAGGCAGAATAAACTATAGATTACATTAAGCTGACGTGCTTCATTCTTACCATTTAAACAGCCGCCATGGGAAGGGGGGACGATATGAATCAGGATGGGCGCAAAGGGTTAAAGACCCCATAAAAATCACAGGCATCAGTCCCATTTGCATGCATGTTAACACAACATACAGTTTGGCCTATATAGCTAACAGTACTGGCCAAAATACATGATCAACCTCCTGTTCCAGTTACAATTGTTTATCTTCCTAATTTTTCTCCTAATGTGCTGATTATTATGGCCACTTTCTATGTCCCCAAACATAGACAAGTTCAAAAACAGATAAAAGGAAGTACTTTTTGACCCAGCGGGTAGTTAATCTGTGGAACTCTTTGTCACAGGAGGCGGTGATGGCATCTGGTCTTGATGCCTTTAAGAGGGGATTGGATGGATTTCTGGAGGAAAGGTCCATCGTGGGCTATAGGCAATGATGGATTGTGCAACTTCCTTACAAAGGTGGTAGGCTACTTCAGAGTACCGGGTGCAAGAGAGTGGCAACAGGATGCAAGCATCTTGTTGTCTCATGCCTCCCTGGGGCACCTCATGGGCTGCTGTGAGATACAGGAAGCTGGACTAGATGGGCCTTGGCCTGATCCAGCAGGGCTCTTCTTATGTTCTTAAGGTCACTATATTTCCATACTTTTTGCAGTTTTCCAAAGGTACGTCAACAGCTTTCTAAGCAAACAAGGTTGTTTGCAGAATTCAGTCCCTGGCGGGGTTCAACAGGACACGGACATGAATTGTCAACAGTGCTGGCCCATTTGGCCCTGTGCTTGAGGGAGCAAGAGCAGAGAGAAATCTCCTCTGACATCAGCACAAAGGTTGCCTTTGGTTAATCTTACAACAGGCTGGACCAAAGTGCAGGGGTTGAGAGCAATGAGAGAGGAAAGATTTCAGCATTGTTGGCACATTGCTTTCATTTGTGGTCACTTTAATCACATTAGCCATAGTACTGAGGATGTGTGTGACTATGGTGCCAGTTGGGACAGGAGTCCAGTACAGTTCTGTAACTTTTCTCTGGATTTTCTAGAGTTACAACTCAGGGCTTCCATGTTCCCTTCAAAAACAGGCAGCCAACCCTTAGCACTAAAGCCATTCATCATTCTGTGAAAGTGATCTTTAAAAAAATTCAGCTACTCCAGATTAAGAGATACAGAGCTGGGCAAAAGACAGTATTACCAGCTACTACCACCAGCAACAATACTATTGTGAATTAAGATAACCAAACTCCTCCTTCCTGAGGCATGGGCTGAAGGTATATACAGTATTTGCTTTCAATGTATCTGAGGGAGCTTTCCTCTAGTATAGGACCAAATAGCAACTATATGGGACAATCCAAATTGGGACCATGATTGGGACAAAGGGCTAATCCTCCCCAGTCCTGATCTGGATTCAGGATCTGTGAGGTGCTATCTACATTTCCAAAAACCAAACGTGAAATCCCCACATATATCATCTGCGTATCACTTAGTTTTGTCCTAGCTGAAAGTATAAAAAGGTAAGTAACCGGTATTCAATTATCTTGAGTTTGTACGCTTGACACTGTGGAGGGGAGATTTTGGCAAAGTCACAACTAGTTATCCAAGCTTGGAAAGTCCAAGTGGATACAATGAAGCAGGAACTGCCTTTGCTTTATTTCTTGATATACTGCATTGTGAGAATTCCTCACATCTGCTTTCAATGTAAAAAAAAAAAAATCTTCCCATTTTTTCCATGTCACTTCCATGCAAGACCCAAAATGAGGCATGCAGATTTTAGGTTATTATACGGCAAGAGTGTTTCAAGAATGTCACTCATAGGGTGCAATCCTAACCAACTTTCCAGCAGTGACATAACTGTGCCAATGGGGCATGTGTTGCAGTCCTGGAGGCCTCTTCAAGATAAGGGAATGTTTGTTCCTTTACCTCAGAGCTGCGTTGCCCTCATTCCAATGCTGAAAAGTTGGTTAGGCTTTCACCCAGCGGCGTCATGCAGCCGGAACGCTGGGCGGGAGGAACGGGTGAGCGGCAGCCCACCCGTTGCGTACTGCTCTGTTTCGCCGTCTTCCCCGCCCCGGGGAAGACGGCGAAACGGAGCGGTACGTTACGGGCGGGCTGCCGCTCACCCGTTCCTCCCGCCCAGTGTTCCGGCTGCATGACGCCGCTGCCTTCACCCTCAATGTCACAAATAACTGACCTATGGGCTGTGTAGTTTTATTTTCCTGACAAGGAGGCGGGGACAGACTTTCTTTACCCACTGGACAAAATTTTCCTCAAAGGAAAATGAGGGCTCTTTCATACCCATAGGTCAGATTTACCACAAATGTACATATGTTCAAAAGGGAGTGAGAGCCACTCACAGCTGCCTGGCCTCTATATACAGATATTATCAAACATATGTTGGTTACAGTCACACTTTTAGGACTGCAACTCAAAATGTAAAATGCAAGATTTATGTAGCTCTAAAAGTAAATTATTTAGAATGTCTGCCTGCAAATGGTGCATTAGTGAGAGGGGAAAAAAACACACAAATCAAATGGAAGGAGGGTGGCTGACAGAAACAGCTTTGAAGAAAAGGAAGCCAAGTGCGGCATGTTTCTGTGGTTAGCGACAGGAATTGATCTTTTATGCCTACAGAAACTGCAATACAAGTCGGCAGAGGGGCCCCTTTTGCAAATGCTGTAAAGCATGCAATGGCCTCTCTGACTCTTCAGTGTTTGCAAACGTGCTTTATGGTGTGTTTGCAACACTCCTGGGCCAGCACAAGTCACTTGTGCCAGCCTAACTACAGGTTAGGACTGCACCCTAAAGGAAATAAAATGCACTTTTCCAAAAAATGCCTTTTCTTCTCTACATTTGTGTGTGTGTGTGTGTGTGTGTCTCTGTGTGTACTGTATGCCGCCTGCTGTTGCTTCTCTTATATTTTGCAGGGACAGAGCAACTGTCCCTCTTCACCACAGCAAAGCAGTGGCAGTCTTAGAGGGGGCAAAACGCTAAGTTTTGCAGGCGCCTGAGCTCCTGTGTAAAATGCCCCCCCCCCCGCTTTCAGAGCTATTCAGGAAGCCAAACCAGCTCTTCAAGCTGTGAATGGCAGTGAAGGCGAGGGGGAGGGGCCATTTAACACAGGCACCCAGGCTCCTGCACAGCTTAGCGTCCCCCCCCCCTTTGTAGGAACACCACTGCAGCAGAGCATATTTTCAGAAACTCTTTGCTGGTGTTTTCTTTGTATCCTTTTTTTTTCTTTTTTTAAGATGCTTGGTTTTTGTGGGGGCCAAGGACCATTTATTTTATGCAAGCTGCTTTGTGAATTTTTTTTTGTCAAAAAGTAGATTATATAAACATTTCTAATACTGATAATTCACCTGAAAGTGCAATCCAGGCCCTTACATAGCACCGAAGCAATGTCGTTGTGTCGGCGCTACGTCATTAGCGCCGATGCGGGGGTGCCAAGGAGCACTCCCACATCAACGCTAAGGCTCCCAGGCTGGCGTTAGCTATAGCGCTGGCCTGGGAGCATGGGTGGTTCTGGGAGGGCAGGACAGGGCAGGGGTGGGCGGGCTGGTGGACATGCAGGCCTGGGAAGGGGGGCAGGCCCAGGATGCAGCTGTTAGGCCGCATCCAAGGCCTCTTGGCCCCAATTCGGGCTGCGCAGCTTCCTTGGTTCTGCGCCCGTGATTTTGTGGGTGCAGATCTGAGGAGCACATCGGGGAGACTAGTGCCTCCCCTGGTGCAAGGGCACAAACATGTTGCAAGGTGCAAGGGCTCCAGTTGCCTCGGAAGCTATGCTGGATACAGCACAGGCCCGCAGGCCTGCCTGCTCCAGTGCAGTTTAGGATTTAATTGGGCTGTGAGTTTGTTTAGGAGCCTATGCAGACTGTTGCAGCTGCTCCATCCCTCGAATGCTTAAGGCAAGGGATGTCATCGTGTGGGGAGGCAAGGGGTGTCCAAAGGGCAAGATGAATAGAGCTCCATGGCTCTACTGCACTACTTGCCAAACATGTTGCCTTAATTCCTGCTTCCCCGCCCCCAACAGCTAAATGGCTGGGGGTAGTGAGCATACGTGAGAAAGAGCATGACAAGGGCAAAAATGAACAAATAACATTTTCCATTCATAGCATGCCAATGCCAGATGGACACAAAACCACTGAGCAGGGTGCAAAAGGGAGGTCGGATTATCACATGATGTTTTATTATTTTCTGATATTTCTGGAATGAATCACTGTCGCCATGTGATCACTATCCAGTTGTGCTGTGATTGTGTGGGCTGCATCATGAAGCTGGGCTCTCTCAGTGGGCTTTATTCTTGCCCAATTTACAAATGAACAATGAACAGTAAGCCAGGCTCAAACAGTTGCCTCTGCAATGAACAGCAATCGTACTGGCAAACTAGAAGCCTCTCCCTGAACAACTTTGTCAGCTGTCTGCACACAGCAGGATCTCCAGATGTGAGTTGTGTTCTGTTTTTAAAGCATAGCTTTTAAAGCCACTTTGTTGTGTGGCTTGCAGCAAAGGGTTTTTCATTTCACAGGTGGAGTAGCAAAGTTGGTGGCAATTAGTGACAAAGCAGATAAAGACTATAAGGACCCAATCCTATGGGCCTTAGTGCAAGCCGTATGAACGTACTGCCCATGCTTTTGTCACAAAAGGGGCCATAAGGCACCTCCAGTGCCGGCAGTAAGCCGTTACCACTAGCGCTGGGTGAGCGCCAGGCCAACACCAATCCTGTGCCACCTGGAGGCCGGCAAGCTGGTGAGCAATGAGTGCTGGCATTGTGTGCTTTTTGGGTGGGGCAGGAGGGCGTTCCTGGGCAGGTGGAGGGGCAGAGGCAAATAGCTGATGCAGAGGCAAGTAGACCCATCACCTGCCCTTGCCTTTACTGCGGGGGAAGTGGAAGAACATCTCCTTCTCCACGGACCCTCCTTCGGCTGAGTAGAGTGGTCAGGAACTCAGGATTGGGCTGCCCATCTTTATCTCCTGTCACTGTATTATCCAACATGATCATTTAGGGCCCGTGTGTGTGTGTGTGTGTGTGTGTGCGCGCGCGCGCGCACGCGTGCACACACACACACACAGAGAAACACACCATTATATACCAATATACATAGGCTTACCAGGTATCCCAGTTTGACTGGGATTGTCCCAGTTTGGCGATGGTGTCCCAGTGTCCCACCCAGTTTTAAATTCTGTCCCAGTTTTGTGGAGCTGCACAGGGCTACACACTGCTGGCTGCAAGAATCTGGTCCATCACTATTGCCATGTGCGACTTACTGGCTGCATCCGCGGTCTCCTGACTCTTGGCTACAGCCAGCAACATTCTGAGCTCTGAGGGATGTTCTGGGGTGGGGGAGCTGCTGTGGCTTACCCCAGGAAAAGGGGAAAATATCCCATTACCCCAAGAAGGCCTCCTGTACTGCGCTCAGTCGCGGATCCGGGGGTGGTGGTGCAGGGATGGCAAGCCACATGGGCGCCGGGCGCCGCCATTGCACAAAGTCCGTGCGCCATTGCACGGACTCCAGGCGCTTTTTGGCCCTCCCGCCCTCCCGTGCACCTGGAACGCTCCGAAATGGAGCTCTTCCAGGCGCAGGGAGGCATGGTGGGGAGACGCACGGGGGCGGGGCAACGTGCCAGGGGCGCCTTGCCATGGGGCGAGCTCCCGACCCGGACCACCTTTGACTGCGCTGGATGCCTGCCTCTTCTGGCGCAGTGTAGGATCAAGTTGTCCATTTCTTAACCCTTTTTAAAGTTACACACACACACACACCATGCCTGGTGTAACTCCAGCTGGTCCCGGTTTCAATTCTAAAAATTATGGTAAGCCTAAATATACACCATTAGCAAAGTCCAGGACTGCGGGGTCACAGATGGGTTAAAGTTGCTGTCCTGCAGACAAAACTCCCTACTTAGACAAGCCTATGGCATGTCAGGGAGAAAGTGGTCGGCCTAAACTTGTCCCAAACATTTGACTATTTTCATTTGATGGGTTTTTTATGCAACTGGACATGGAAAGGCTTGACCATTGTGTTATTAATGAGCCAAGCGTGCATGGTTATACAGTACAGCCTTCCTTTTCCTTTTCCCTCTGCTCTACTTCCTTCACTTCTTTTTTCAATGGGGGTATAGTCAGAGATCCTTAAATTGTGTAGAAACTAAAATAGCAGAAGAATCCAAAATTTAACTTCATCTACATGCAGGAAAGATTATTGTTATGTTTCTAAGGCCTCACTCCTGAATATAATCCAGGTTAATTTTTTTTTAAAGCAGTGTATTATAGGAGCATTTCTTGCAATACTTTTTGGTATTACAGTTCATAGCTCTAGCAACACAGATCAAACAACATGAAACAAAGTTAATAAAGTTAACACCACTATTCCTTTTTAAGCAGAAACATGTGTTTTTCTGACTTATCAAGCCATGTGTACCTGTCTAACTGCTTATGACACTAATTGCTCCACATACATCTCCCTGCCCTTCCTACCTAGTACATGTGTCAGTTGTCCTCCAAAGCATCATAGATAAGAAAAACCAGCTTGCTAGAATATTGCACTAATATCCAGTAGTATTCCTACAGGAGGGAGTAAAACACTTGTTGTAGGAGCCTGAGCTCCTGTGTAGTGGGGTCCCTCCACTTAGTTTTCAGAGACATTCACTACTCAGAGAAGTGGCTTGGAGGCTTTGCTCTTTAAGCCACAAATAGCCCTGGAGGTGAGGTGGAGGCACCACGTTATACAGGAGCTCATTCTCTTGCAACTCTTACCATTCCCTGCCCCAGGAACTCCATTGCAAATATCTCCCAGAATGCTGCTTTCTTTAGTGCTGTTTTCTTACAGCATTCTTTGTCCTGGCATGGGGAGCAGTGCATTCTAAGAAGGCATGGGGACAATCAATGCCTATCTCTAACAATGTCTCCTATGGTGCTGTTTCATACAACTCTTGAGTTTCCAGTAAAGCACCCCACGACATGTTATGGGAGGTATTACTGCACTATGTATCAGGGAAATGTAACAGAAGGAGATGTAAAAAACCAAGTACATTAGGGGCCTGACTAGCACAACATTGTTTGGCCTTGATGGCATGCCCCAAAATCGTCTGCACAGATGTGCTACACCCTCTGTGTGTGGGACACACATCCCTTTCACTCTGCCTAGGGCAGCTAAAAAAGAACAATCTTTGAGTTAGCTTTGCTGACAACAAAAGTTCCTTTTTAGGGGGATGAAATAGTTAACAAGGTAAGCCTGTCAGATAAATGGTTGATTAGCCAAAAGAACAGAGGGATGGGTGTGGTTCAGATAATGGGCTGCTTCTAACAGCAAACACACCTGATTTCTTAAGGCAGTGGTATTATCCAAAGTCTTGCATTTCTGGAAAGGGAGATAACAATTTACAAGCCCTTGAGAAACTGGTTCCCTCTAAAGGGGCCCCCAGCTTGTGGAAGTTGGTTTCCTGCAGTTAAGCATACCAAGCTAGGGGGGAGGGTTGCAAGGAGGAAGCCTGCCCTCCAGATCAAACTGGGGCTCTGCAAAGCACACTGTTGCTTCTTGCCTGCATGCATTTTTTCATAGAAGCCACACACACCATGGACTAATCTCATTAGCAGACTGAGACCACAGCAAAGGAGAGAGACAGTTTGTGCCCCTGTGCTCTTATCATTCATAGCCATGGCTGCAGTTAGCTCCAGAAGTCCAACTCTTCCTCTTTCGCAACCCTCCCTCTGTGAGTATGCAGCTGGAAGGGCCTCTCTCTCTTAGCACTCCTCCCCAGTAGCAGTGCCACGTTGCTGGGAGCCCTGGGGCAAACCAGTCTTCTCCTGGACTCCCAACTTACTCCCCTTGATGGCACAGTGGGTACGGCCACCAGTACCAAGGACTCAGGGATCAGGCAAGTCAGTTGGGCAACCCGATTAACCCCTTACAGCACCCCTGCTCTTCTCCACCCCCTTTTTGGGAACAGGGAATTTCTACACGGGGCACTTAACTAATTCAGGGAATGAGGGGGGCGGATTCTGATTATTGCAGTGTCTAGACAAGAGATCATAAAAAAACATTTTATTGATGACTGAACATCCTTCATGCTAACAATGGGAAGAACTGGTCTGAACACTTATCTAATAACAGAGAGAAAGATGGTTAATATTTCGGAGAGTTACTCTGCAAAAAAAACAAAATCCTCTGTTGCAAGAGACAAGTACCAAAACTTATACAGTACTTGGCCTGCTGGCAATGGGATGGAAGAGAAACATAAACATAAGCGTTTTCTCTCTCTCTCTCTCTCTCTCTCTCTCTCTCTCTCTCTCTTGCACACACACACACAGAGGTGTCCCCCTCTCTTTAATCTCTGCAGAACATGCACAAATTGTTTCCTCCTCTCTGTAAATCTATGCAGAACATGCATACATTCATTCACTGGCACGCACCTTTTGGGTAGATGGTCTCTGCTAGAAGTTGTGCTAGTGAAATGGCTGCAGGCAAACAGGTCAAATATTGCAACTTAGAAACACTTTATACCTTTTCATGTTACTAGTTAACTTTTCCCCTACCTTTTTTTCTTTCTTCTCTTCCTCCTCTTTAAGCTGGTTGGAGAGGTGTCAGTATACAGCAGCTTTGATTGGTTGCTTCAGACTTACACTGTTTAGCCAATCAGATGCGCATCTCTCTCCCTCTCCCTCTCCTATGCAAAGGAGCCTCTCCCAAATATTGAAATGTGCACTATGATGTAATATACAGGCATGGACAACAAATGTGAAAGTTTCTAAATCCCATTCACCCCCACACACTTATACACCGACCTATTTATTTCACATATGTTGAAATTAGTGTGCCAGCTATGTGCAGATTATCAGGTACTGTTGCCGATTTTACCAGTCTGAACAGACTTTTACTTTTGGCCTGATTGCCAGAATTAGAAAAAGCAACGACAGAAGCATTTCCAGGAAAACTGCTTTTGCTAGAGTGAGCAGATATGTGCGCTGTCACCATGCACTGAAGCCTCATGAGACAGCCCAGGCCTCTTTATCCTGTGCTGTACATGTTAGTTTCCTATTGTTTAGAGTGTGTGTGTCATCTGTCACCTGCCCTTCAGCAGAAAACAGGGATGTTAAAAGGAAGTCAATATGAGATGTGGACAGTGTTTCATCAGAGATGTCTTGCCGTTTGCAGTTTTGTAAGCTCTGGCACACATGGAGAAGTTTGGATGGCTTCTGTCAGTGAAACATCCATAAATGATTACTATGTTTATGGCAGCCCTATTTCAGGGCGCAATCCTAACCTGGAGTTAGGCTGGCACAATTGGCTGGCGCAAGGGCCACTATAAAGTGCATTTGGATCATTCTTGGAATCAGGGAGGATGGCAAACATCTGTGTGCTGGCCTTGTGCTGGTCAAACTTGGCTGGCCTAACTGTGCCGGGCTAACACCTGGTTAGGATTGTGCTCTCAAACTGCTGTTGTTTCTCAACAACTTGTACATTCTCAGATGAAACAGGCAATTTGAGCATTGGGAAAACTCTATCCTTTCATCTCTGTTTTTTAAGCCATTCACTGGAAAATAGCTCTTTGTATATGCTTAAAAGCATGTGAAACAGTTTTTAAAATACGCATTTTCAATCCTTCAATCCTAGTGTGATGTTCACATGTGTGTTTCTCATGGCTTATGAGAAAAGCTTTAGGGTGCACTCCTAACCTGGAGTTAGACTGGCACAGTTAGGCCAGCAAAGTTTGGCCGGCACAAGGTACATCGTAAAGTGCATTTGAACCACTTTCAGAGTGAGGGAGGATTGTGCACGTCTGTGTGCTGGCCTTTTGACTCCAAGAGTGGTCCAAACATGCTTTACAGTGTCCCTTGCACCAGCCAAACTTTGCAGGCCTAACTGTGCCAACCTAACTCCAGGTTAGGACTGCGCTCATAATCAGAATGGTCCAGCATATTTGCATGGAGCATAATACATGCATATTCTGTAAAATTCAGTTTCCCCCTCAGGAGGTGGAGTGGGGAGGAAAGACATTTGGATTCCCTCACTGCAGCGACGTAACAACTGGGCATTTATGGAGCAAAGAAAAGCCCTTTGTTTTCTGCAGTGCTTCCCTGTGCTCTGGGGAAAAGCTTTCACTGATGGCTTGTACTGTAAGTAACTAGCCAGATGGTGAACAGGGATTTTGTAAAGCCAGCATGTTTGCAGACCCAGCACAAACACTGGATGGCCTCGGACATTAGACCTTGCCTTCACGGGGAGACTCAATGTTTGCTAGGCCACAGTGGGGTTTTCTCCAAACCCCATTCAAGAGGTGTTGCAGGCTCTTTAGTTAACCATGTGATCAACAACTGGCTTTCAGCAACATGCTTTGATGCGGAAGAAGCGTCTTGTTTGTCAGGGAATTCTTCATGGATTTTAATTAAATTGAATCCTTGCCACAAAGCTATTATCTTGCGTTATTAGTATTGCAACCATAACGCCTGTTTGGCAACACCAATATACAAATCCTTTTTAAAAATTCTCATAGTTGCTTCATTTAAAACCCTGACCAAAAGAGCACACATCTATCTATCTATATATAAAAATGAACATGGGTGTGTGTGTGGGTATGTATGTGGGTGGGTTTGTATGTGGGTGTGTATGTATGTTCTGAATAGGCTCCGCAACGCCTTGACCGATCGGCATGAAACTCGGCACGCACATACCTTGCGGCCTGGCAAAAAACACTGCGGGGGTCAGACCCCCCTACAGCCCCCAGTTTTTTGGGGAGGGGGGCCAGCGCGTCAAGAACCAAGGGGATTGCATTGGACTACAGGTCTGCTGCCACCCTGTGGTCACAAGCGATTCTGCAGGTTATGTGGTAGGATTGTAGTAGCTGAGCTGATACACAGGCAGTACTCAAAACCAAAAGTGAAACGTCTTCCCAGTCCCGGAGTTGCCCAGGCTTGAAAGAGCATGCTCCAGACAATTCCAGCACCCAGTCGGATCTGAGATGGACATATTTACACAGAGCTCACTGGCCAGCTGTTCCCGTTTCCCATACTTCACTACTATCCCACCAGATTACCTGCAGACATTGTTCAGTAAGTGTGACATTTTCATTTCGCTCTCTTGGTTGATTGTCTACCTGCTTCCTAATTACTTTCACAGTGATAGTGTGCATTTCGGCTCAGGGTCATCAATACTGGGGGGGAGGGCCCCCCTAATTCATTCCTTCTCCTGCTAGAACCTCGGGATACATTGTCCCCTGGGCAACGCCGGGTCACAAACAGCTAGTATATATATAAAGAAGAACGTGTGTGTGTGTGTGTGTGTGTGTGTGTGTGTGTGTGTGTTTCGCATAGGCTCCTCAACGCCTGGAGCGATCAGCACGAACCTTTGCACGCATACACCTTGCAGCCTGGCGACAAACACTGTGGGGGTTGGGTCCCCCTAGCACCCCCGGGGGTGGGGGTATGTGGAGGTTCCCACGTGAAAACGGTCAAAAACGGCCAAAAACATCGTCACATCCACAGTTTCCGGGGTTGCCGAGATGAGCAGCGACGCTCCCGACGCCGTTGGAGTCTAGGCTCAGTCTCCCCTTGACGTGGGGGGCAAGAAGGGGAGCGAAACAAAACGTCCGCCATGCCCTGCTGGAACGCCTGGTCTGATTGGCACCAAACTCGGCATGTGGAAGCCTAGCGGCCTGGCCACAAACACTGCGGGGGCAGGGGTGCTCAGGAGGCACCACGTGAAGACGGCTGAAAACGGCCAAAATCGGCGTCGAGTCCGTAGTTTCCGGGGTCGCCGAGACGAGCAGCAGCACTCCCGATGCCGGTGGAGTCCGGGTTCGGGCTCCCCTCGGCACGGGGGTCCAGAAGGGGTGTGAAACAAAACATCCGCTATGCCGTGCTGGAACGCCTGGAGCAACACACACCAAACCCGGCACATGCGTGCCTTGCGGCCTGGCAACAAACACTGCGGGGGTCAAGCCCCCCCAGTGGTGGGGGTCTGCAGGGGGCCCCATGTGAAGATGGCCAAAAATGGCTGAAATCGGCGTCAAGTCCATAGTTTTCGGGGTCGCCAAGATGAGCAGCGACGCTCCCGACGCCATTGGAGTCCGGGTTCGGGGGCCCCTCGGCGTGGGGGGTGAGAAGGGGTACAAAACAAAGGTCCGCCATGCCATGCTGGAACGCCTGGAGCGATGCGCACCAAACCCAGCATGCGCGTGCCTTGTGGCCTGGCGACAAACACTACGGGGGTCAGGCCCCCTCAGCGCCCCTGGGGGTGGGGTGCGTAGGGGGCCCCACGGGAAAACAGTCAAAAATGGCTGAAATCGGCATCAAATCTGTAGTTTCTGGGGTCGCTGGGGCGAGTGGCGACACTCCCGATGCCGTTGGAGTCCAGGTTCAGCCCCCCCTCCACATGGGGGGGTGGGAAGGGGTGCAAAACAAGATGTCCGCCATGCCCTGCTGGAACGCCTGGAGCGATGCGCACCAAACCCAGCACACGCGTGCCTTGCGGCCTGGCGACAAACACTGCGGGGGTCAGGCCCCCCTGGTGCCCCTGGGGGTGGGGGTACAGGGGGGTTCCCGCGTGAAAACAGTCAAAAATGGCCGAAATCGGCATCGAATCTGTAGTTTCTGGCGACGCTCCCGACGCCGTTGGAGTCCAGGTTCAGCCCCCCTCCACATGGGGGGCGGGAAAGGGTGCAAAACAAGATGTCCGCGATGCCATGCTGGAACGCCTGGAGTGATTGGCACCAGACTTGGCACGCATGTGCCTTGCGGACTGGAGACAGACACTGCAGGGATCAGGCCCCCCCAGTGCCCCCAGGGGTGGGGTGCACAGGGGGCCCCACGTGAAAACAGTCAAAAACGTTTGGGGATTAAGTTCATTTTCATGGCAAAGAGGGTCTTTGCAATTAATTGCAGTTGATCTGATCACTCTTCTTAACATCCTAGAGTATACGCACATGTCCATCTTCCACACTGGAGCAGCAGACCTTGTGTGAATTCATCTTGGTGTCATCCTCAAAACTTTTGGCCAGGACTGTAATATGTACAATGGCTGGGTCAGGAAGGGACAGAAATACAGTATTTACCCTAGCAATAGTCTGGGCTTCACTGCAAGGACCATCTTAATGTATGAAAGAAATTTTGCATGTCTGTGTATTTGTAGGTGTGTGCATGTGAAAACAGAGTGTTAGCTGAGTACAGATGGCATGCATTCAGCGAGCTAATGTTGACGTCTACTCTGATCCAGTTTACTATTAATCTGAACCTCTCTGCTTTCTCATGTATTGGCTCTTTCCTATCGCTCTTGCAGAGTTATTTCAAAGTCCATCAGCTTCCCACAACTATTAATCAATAATTAATTTGGAGGATAGTTCTTTGTTAAAGCAGGCGTCCTGCCTCCTTCCGAACTGCATCTCTGCTTTGAAGGCCAAAGGGTTAGAAGTGCTTCTGGAATGCCACAGATTCCAGTGACAGTAAACTGTCTACAAACTATTTTATTCATCTTGGGTGCCTTTAAAGGGGGATTGGACAAATCCATGGAGGAAAAGTCCATCGCAGGCCATGATGTGTAACCACCTGATTTTAGAAGTAGGCTACCTCAGAATGGCAGATGCCAGAGAGTAGCAATAGGATGCAGGTATCTTGTGTGCTCCCTGAGGCATCTGGTGGGCCATCGTGAGATACAGGAAGCTGGGCTAGATGGGCCTTTGGTCTGATCCAGTGGGGCTCTTCTTGCGTTCTTATTCATCAGTTCCACTGTACTGATTGCCTCATGAATACTGTATTCATGAGGCCGGAGCGTAGGTAAAGAATTGCAGGATCCCTGGGGTACAACTGCACTGGGCAACAAGCTTTAAGCCTGAGCTTGACATTAGTGGCCAAAATTGTGAAAATTTTGGTATGTATCAATAAAACCATCATGTTATATATCACTGCAAAGGTAATTTAATGCAGAATGCAAGGAAACAAACCAGCACAATATCTTTACTTTGTCACATGTTGTGGCCAAAAAACCAGAGAAAACAAAAATACAACTGTGATGTCACTTCCTGATGTGACATCACTGCTGGGGCAACATTGTGCCCTCTGCACTGGGTTACATTTTCATTAGCCACATCCCTGACATGAGGCAATGCACCCAGTGCTTCTTCCCCCACCCCTTACCCAATGATGCACCAGCCTCCACCCTGTCCTCTTTCTGCTCCCTGGATTCAGAAAAGAAGAGGCCAACAGAGCAGATGAGGAAGTGCGCGGGAGATGAGAACAGTGGGCTTCTCTCCTCCGCACTTGCTCTTCCTTTTTGAAGGGAGTGATAGGAGGAAGGGTGGTGAAGAGGAGTAGGCCTGCTTACTCTGCTGCCCAAGGCAACCACCTTAGTTTCAGCTTTGAATGCGTTCTGCACACCCACATTTCTGCAACTAATTCACAGTCTCCTGCAATGAATAGGTTGACTGCCCAATCCTATCCCCCTCCATTGGCACCAATGCAGTCACACTGGAGGAACATACACTGCATCCAGTGGTGGTGGGCAATTGGACAACAGGCATATGTCTGAGAAAAGGGGCACTGCAGCCCGGGAAGGAGGGGAGATCTGGCACATGCCATTGCCACCGAGACCCACTCTCTTCCTCTCTGACCTGTACTCTCTGTGACGATTCTAAGCCTTTTGGGCTCCAGGTCCTGGGGTGACCAGTCAGGCAGCTATCTGGGATGGGGACAGCCCAAGTACTGGGTGGGAGATATTGATCTGGCTGTTCAGGGGTGATCTGACAGCTCCAGTGGGAGAAGCGCACCCAGCAGCAGCAACAGCAGCAATAGCAACAGCAGCAGCACTGCTTGAATGGTGGGCCTCAGCATGGCTGCAAAGGAAGTCATCCTTAAAGGGGAGGGCATCTCTAAGCTTGTGCAGAACCTCTCACTACCCAGTAATCCTAGTCAGTCTGCATCTAACCAGATGTACAGCTCAGGGTCTTACGATCAGAGAATGTTGCTTCCAGACAGTTGGAGCTTCTTTTTCTAAAAAAAAGTTAGTTACTGTGCAAGAGGTGCCAGACCTTTGGAAAAACACTTCACAGCATTTAAAGAAAGCAGAAACAGATTCCATGCTTAAGTCAAAATATGTTTATTCTTTATATACCCGACCCTTCCATATCCACTCTTATCCTGAATTCTTTTCTAGTACTAATTATTTGGGTCACACTGCCCACTTTCCAGGGATCAGGAGCATCCTTATACATGGTATAAGTTCTTGACCGGAAGTGGGTTCACCAGACAGCTCTCAATGTACTCAAAGACGGTGTAGGGATCTTGGTCAGCATTAACGTGGATAGCGTCCTCGTAGTAATCTTCCAGTTCCTCAACTTGCCGGTTGTAGAAATCAATTTTCATTTCCATGTGTTCTGGAGAATCCTTGGGGTTGCGACGCAGGCGCTGGTGCACGTTCTCCTCTGTGGGGGGCTTGAAGATGCTGTGGTACCTCTCCCCTGTGACGGGGTCTGTGGTACGTTGGCAGATGCGTTGCATTGCCACCTCTGCAGGTAAGTTGAGGAAGAAGACCCGGTTGGGGATATGGTTAGTGTGACTGAGAAGATCAGCTTGGTCCACGTCACGGGGGAAGCCATGGATCACCCAACCAAAGGTCCGGCAGTCGTGCTCTGAGAAACGCTCCTTGAGGACCCGCATGACAATGCTGTCGTTGACTGGGTAGCCCGATTCAAAGAAAGGCCTGATGAGCTCACCCACCACGGTGTAGGCCTCCACCTTTTCCTTCAGCAGATCCCCAAAGCAGATATTGATCAGGTCATATTTCTGGGCTAAGAGAGCAGCCTGCAGGCTTTTCCCACTGCCAGGCAGGCCCAGGAGTACGATTCGGGGCACAAAGGGGGCATTTGTGCGTGGGCGAGTCTGTGCGAAGTTTAAGGCTTGGGCAAAGACATCTGCGCAGGGCTGGTCAGCATTGATGCGCTTGTGGTTCTCCTGGTAAGCCTGGAGTAGGCCGGGGATGTTGCGTTGGCTTTCCAGAAGTTTCTGGGTGGTGGCTTGCTCCGAGATGCCTTCTGGCACCACCAAGCGCTTCTGCACGGCAAAGTCTATTGGCCAGTCAAAAGTGGTGTGGTACACTTCCTGGGTCAGGGGGTCCACCATCTTGCCAAGGTTCCTCTCCACCAGCACTGTGTCTGGAGCATACAGTACCACAACGTGCCGGGGACTGATGCCTATGGACTGGAGCAGTAGGGCCTGCTTCCTGGTCTTAGGAAATCCATCCAACACCCAACCCATAGAGACACAGTCTTCAATGTTCAGCCGTTCTTCCAAAAGGGAAACCCAAAGCGCATCAGGGACCTCATCCTTCCTGGCTTTGTGAGCCATGGCTTCCTTGGATGCCTTGAGTAACTTGTTATACAGAAGGTCCTCGGGGCAAAGATAAACGGCACCAAGGTGCTTGCAGAGCCAATGGGAGATGGTTGTCTTACCCGAGGCAGGCGGCCCTACTGTTAAGATCCTGGGAACTTCATCGTTATCTTTCTTCAGGTGTAGGATCATGAAGTTAATGGGATCCGAAGGCTGATGCACCAAGAGAGCTTCCATTAGATTCTGCATGAGTTGGAAGATCTTGTGCTTCTCGGCATAGAGTCCCATCGCTGGAGGGATAATGTGGGGCTTATTTGTGGCATCCATCTCTCACACACTTGGCGTCTACTCAGGTTTAATTCTGAAACAGAATGTGCATTCCAAGGTTTCCTAGCAACACATAGTGATGTCATCATGCATAAAGCAGCACATGGAATGTAATAAGTAGAATGGTTCTGCTTCTCAGAGCTAGGTGCCACCTAAGAGATGGCTGATGCCACCGTTAATCACTTATGAAATGCAGGAAGGCACTTAAAAACATGCCCCCAGCTGTAACCGCCTGGAAAAATGGCCATCTCTGGGCTCGAGCTGGGCTGAGTGTTTTGTTGTAAGACTGACAGCGCGTTCCTGTATCCCGCAACAGGGTTGCGTCGACACTGCACAGTTAACACCAACGCAAGTGCGCCGATCGGCACCCCTGCGTCGGCACTAAGGCAATGGGACCTGCACTGCAGGCAGCGCCAGTCCTGTTGCGCCTGCACTGCGCCTCCCTTGCGTCAGCCAAAGCCGGCCAGCCAGCGCAAGCGAGGTGCTGTCATAGTGTTGCCATCAAACCAACCATCTTAAGTCTTTTGCTTAGTCACTTGTCCTAAAGCTGCTGAAGTATGTAACCGTTTCTCTCTTTGCTCTCATTGTTTTCACTCACTTGCCCCCGCCTGTAACCTTCTCCAATCCAGTGCTGCTATCCATCCCTCACAATAGATAGAGAACTGGTTCAAGCCAGCAGAGCTGCCTTCCTTGTCAAAATGGTCACAGCATATTCTCAAGGCCCAATTGACACCGAGATTCTCATGTCCCAGCCCCTGTGTAGTAATTTTCCACCAAGAAGCATCGGGGGGGGGGAGAGGGATATAAAGATGATTTAGAATTGTATGTTTTGGCCTTTTTCTCTGCCTGCCGAATGGGGCAGGGAGATTGGCCTGCCTGTGCAGGTGTAGTAAAGATTATCCTCATACTCTCTTGTTTGGTTGTTTGCCTTTTTACATTATTTCCCCGCGATGAAAATCATTTTGGGCCAATTTTCGGCAACAATAGAGCAGGGCGGGGGAGGGCATTTCTGGGCCATAAGGCTGAATCCTAAGCATGACGGGGATGCCATGTGGCCCCGATTTGGGGAGGCGCCCCTTACCATAGGGGAGGCTCCAGCCTCCTCTATGGGCTCTTCAGATCTGCACCTGTTTAGCAAGCGCAGATCTGAGGAGCCCATAGGAGAGGCTAGAGCCTCCCCTACGGTAAGGGCACGAATGTGCCTTTGGCGTGGGGAGGCTCCAACCTTGCCTATACTGTGCTGAATTTGGCACAGGCTGGCCAGCTGGCCTTCCTAATCTAGCACAGTATAGGATTGCACCCCGACTCATGGGAAACACAGCACTGCATTAAGGCTCTGTGGAATCCCAATGACAGGCCTGCTTCCAGTTAGTTGCAGAAGAGCAATGCTTCAGCAGCAGCACTAAAACACCAGTGTGGAAGAGGCCTTGCGTTTCAGTTAGAAATGACAAGTTATGTTTAGGTTCCATGCAATGCTCTTCGCTTACAAAGCAATGCCATGGCTGCTTTCAAAAGAAGCTATTTTTCTGGCCTAGCTGGATGAACCAGCTGCCTGGATCGCTTGGGCTCTTCTAGTGACTTGGAAGGTACGGTTTTACTAATGCCACCTAAAATCACATTAGCCTTATTTGCAGCTACATCACACTGCTGGCTCACATTCAGCTTATGATCCACTGCAACACCAAGAGCTCTTTCCCAAGTTGTACCGCCAAGGAGGGCTAGCCCAAGACCTTCAGCACGTGAGGCAGCATGCCCCTGAACTGCCTCAATTCCCCACCCCCAGTGCTGCCTCTGCATGTGTGCATACCCTCATGGATGTGGGGCACGGTTCGCATGTGCATGCACACTCTTCCATCCCTTGGCTTACCAGGAGTGCAATCTGCAGCCTGCATGGTCCACCCCACTTCTGTTTGCAGTGGAAGCAGCAGAGTCTGGGTTCCCTGCCTTCTGCTTCTGCTCATATCAAAGAGAAGCAGTGTGTGGACCAGGCAGGCTACAGATTGCACTCCTGGTAAGCAAACTAAAGGGAAGGGGTGGGCTCCAAATCACCTGTTGGTGCCTACTTAGCGTGTCATAAGCTTCCTAAGCACCAGGTAGGGGAGGAAAGGTGATCTAGAGAATAGCAGTCTCTTTCCCCTCTCCTTCTTCCAGCAACACTAGAGAGAGTACAGAGAAAAAAGCCCCTTCTTTGCTGCAGTCTGTCTTCACACAAAGTTTAAAGGGATCTTTACACCTTTAAACCTTGTATTAGAACAAGGTAATCAAAGCGCTCCATTCTTATGCATCATTTAAAGGGACGTTTTGGGGGGCTGCGGGGAAAGGCACCCCAGCTCTGCTGCTCCTTCCACCACCCACCATGATGCAGGCTGCATCACATGGCCGCATGATAGGGCCAGCCATGCTGCCAAGCCAGGTCTAGTACCATTCCTTTGCGGGGATGGGGGGGGGGTTGCCACTACAAAACTATGCATTTCTCTCTGTGGAACACAGTGTGGGACTTACTTCTGAATAGATATGCATAAGATTGCATGGTTATTTTTGATTGTGAGCCCTTTTGGGACAGGGAGCCATTTGACTTTATTATTTGCCTGTAAACCGCTTTGTGAACCTTGTGTTGAAAAGCGGTATATAAATACATTTGATTGATTGATTGATTACCCCCCCCTTTTGTGTGAACTCCCCATACCTTGTGTCTTCTTCATGATCCATGAAATGAAAGTCAGGACAGAACACCCAGAGCAGTTTTCAGATTTTCACATTAGACCGGATCACATTCTCAGATGCCAACCCAAGAACCCCCGTGCCAGCCTGTGAAGTGGGACAGCAGCGAGTGAATGGAAGGTGGGAATGAACTTGGGGAAGGAGAGCGTTTCAAGCCCACAGCCTTGTGTGTCAACATTCGTATCCAGAGTCTCCTGAACAGATGCCCTCCTCCCAGCAATTACAATTACAGCATAGTTGCTGTTAGAGTTGAGGCAGGAAGAAAACATTGATAGTTAACATTTTGGCCTTGTCAACCGGCCTCAAGATTTAGGTGTGTGTTTTTAGCCCTTAAATACCACCAGCTAAATACCTGAATATTGTATTGTCGTTGCTTCCCCACCCCCAGGGTGGGTGTCACTCCCCCCTGCTGCATGACACCCCCCCGGTATGCAAATCCCCCTTATTCACAGTGCCGTGTGGCAGGTGCTGCTGGCAGCGGTGGGCCCACGCATGCAGGCACAAAGCATGGCATCTGGAAATAGTTCAGTGGTGATGGGATGTAGGTGTGCCCCCAATTACTTCTGTGGGTCTACGATCTGCAGCCAATAAGACGTGTCGCAGCCAATCTCTGCGTTGTACATTCCAAACTGGGCAACTCCTGCTTAATGTGCTGTCACAACAACTAATGTGCTCATTCAGAGTTAGCCTGGAAGCTTTACGATTCAATTCCTGCGGGATACGTTAAAATAGTGCACAGCCATTTCACAGAGTGTTAGGATATGCTCCCTAATGTTCTGCTTTGCTCTAGCGAGGTCGTTTCAACTGTTGGACAACTTCACTTTCATTTCCAGTAAAATGACTATTGAGGAAACCGCCCTACAGGCACAACTGAGCACAGCATATGTATGGAGGCCAGCAACATCCCTTATGAAGTTGCATTAGAACTGCTTGTAGGGCTGGTTTGGGGAGTTAGACAGTGTCCGAACCAGCCCTGTGGTTTTTATCCAGTTCTCATTAGCCACCCTGGGAAGATTGGTTTTAAAAGGTGGGAGATATCTATTTTAAATAAACAATTCTATGAACAGCCCTATAAAGAAAAACACTAACAGAATTTGCTATCAAACCACTTTATCAGAAAAATCTGAAATCATTACATTAGAAAATACCAATTTTTTTTTAAACCCACAAAAGTCCTGACCTCCTTGCATCAGGTCACCTTAGGAGCAGCTGACCAACCAGCCATACTGTTAGACCTCAAAATGGGATAAATTTGTCTTGTAAAAAGTGTTAGATGGAATATTTGGGATTATAATCAAAGTATTTTGAGGGGGGCTGTCTCAAATATCATCTTTGGAGGCTGCATTCTCTCTTACCTTGCAAAAGCGGAAATTTGAACTGGAGTGTCCATCTACCTCTTCAGACAATAACTATCACGCAAAGTAATCTCATTTTATTTAGGGTTAAAATTGACACAGGCCTTAAGCTGACACTCTTCTATTGTCAATCCCTTGTGGTGATGCATTTCCCAGGTGGCAAGAAACAGATACAAAATCAGTAATCACCGTACATGACAACTATGGGCACAATACTAGCCTGCAGTTAGTCTAGGAGAGTCACAAATGTGCCGTAAAGCATAATTGCACCAGTCAGAGTCAAGGAGGAATGCAGCATCCATGCACTGCCCTCCCTGACTCCAAGAGCAGTCCAAACACACTTTATGGTGTGTTTGTGACACTTCTGGGCCATCCCAAGGACTTGTGCCAGCCTAATTCCAGGTTAGGGTTGTGCCCTGACAGAATAATAGAATAAAAGAATAAAAGTCTGTCTTCATCCACACAGATCAAGTAGAGGAGGAGGTAGCTACAGTTGTTCCCACCAGTGATGTCATGCAGGGGGAACGCGGGGGAACTCAGTTCCACTAGTTAAAATTAGGGCTGACTCTGCCCACTTCACTCTCCCTCCTCCCCCTCCCAATTCCTCTGCAAAGAGCTTTTCTTCTTGGTTGGCCGGCACTCAGAGGGTTAAAGGCAGTGATGTCATTCAGGGGGAACGGACCAGAATGGATCCTAACGGGCTCCGTGGCTGGTTCCGGGTTCCTGACAAGTGCCAATCAAAAGTGAGTTCCTGTTCCTAAATCATTTGAATGACACCACTGGTTCCCACCCCTCTTTTCCCTATTGAAGAGAAACACTTGCTAATACATGATGTAGGCTAAAGGATTAGGGCAGGAACTGACAATTGCACAAATCTCCTTCCTCTTAAATTTCTATTTTACAGCCATAATTTGTATCCTATGTACAGTAGACATGCTGCTTAAAACCATATTCACCTGGCGCACACACACACACACACACAGAGAGGTGGGGGGATGAAATATGCTGCTTGAAACCTTTTAACCTGGGTTCCCAGCATGGCAGTAATTATCTTTAGTATTCACTTAGCACATTTCTACTATGCAAAGTACTAATATGTACATTCTCTCCATCATTCTCCATATCTCCATCCATAGCCCTGGAAGATAGGTCAGTAATATGATTCTGAGCGTGCAATCTAAGCTGTGCCGGAACAGCGAGGCCTGCGGGCCTGCGCTGCATCCAGCGCAGCTTTGGAGCACTCAGGAGCCTCCCCAGGGCAAGGGTATGTTCGCGCCCTTGCCCCGGGGGAGGCTCCAGCCTCCCGTACAGGCTCCTGGGATCTGTGCCTGCTAGCTGAGGACGCCGTGTGGCAGGAATTGCTGTGGGGCCTGAATTGCGGTCCTAACAGCTGTAGCCCGACCCTGCCCCTTTCCCGGGGCTGGCCTGCCTCCTGGCCCACCAACCCTGCCCAGTTCCCCCTGCCTGCCCTCTCTCCACTGCGCCCAGAACCATTCTTGTGCCAGCTGAGTTTGGCTGGCCAAACTTTGCTGGCCTACTTGTGCCGGCCTAACTCCAGGCCTGGATTGTGCTCTAACAGACAATGACTGAGGACAAGTGAGATGGAGGTCACGTAGACTAGCACCTAGGGGAGGAGACGGTAAATAAAGAAGGAAAGTAAGAAAAAATAGGAATTCTGACATTTGCTATATTTCCAGAGGTGCTCACCTTCCTGGCAGTAGTAATGACTGACGGTAGACCTCCCCTAAAGAAGAAAGTGATTGATGGGGCTGGTTTAGAGAGAAAGATATCTAAGATTTTACATCTTGAGAAATGTTTATCCTGGTGCAGGGTATGTGAGAGAGATCGGAGGGAAGGGGATCTAGTAAGGGTATCAAGATCATTGGGCCTAGTCAGATCTTAGAGCCAGATCTTAGAGCAAGCTATCTAACCTTCTCCCCGGGGAAAAGCTTCCCCAACTGCAGGCCATCTTTATGTTTACCTTGTGGCCTCTCCCTCTAAACTGGTGCATTCCTGTGAAATGTAGCAGACCCACAAACTGGCTCCCACTGAAAGCAATGCGGAGACTGCTTCTGGGTGAGATGTGTGTGGAAAGGGCAATGACAGACCCACCCTCTTGGCTGAAAACGTCTATTTGTCTTAGATATAGAAGGCAATTGTAAACTCTGTTATCTTAAAAAAAAAAAAAAGACAACTAGTTCCTCTCAATGACAGGAAAGTCACTCCTAAAAATACGCATGTGCCACACAAGCCCCCTTTCAAACAAGCTACTTTTAAAAGTTTGTAAACAGGGCCAGTCCAGGAAAGCAGGAAATGGCTGCTTTGAGCACCAGGTTGCGGGAGGCAGGAACTAGGTGGGAGTCTCCCCTTCCTGCCTGTCACTTCCACCAGCCTGCTGCTCTCCCAGCTCTTCGCTAAATGCTCCAATCCTAAGAGTGAGGGAGAAGATGATTAGAGCAGCAGCGACTCTTCCTCCAGCCCACTACCATTATTATGGAATTGCACAGACTAATCTAGAACAGTGGTTCTCAAACCTTTTAGACCAGGACCCACTTTTCAGAATGGCACTCATATCGGGACCCACCAGAAGTGATGTTATTAACCTGGAAGTCATGACAGAAAGTGACATTGTCAAGCAGGAAATGCCATCATTGTGATATAATAAAATGACTCTCCTGGAATGCAAACTGGAATTCTTGGACTGCAGCAATTGCACAACCATGAAGCACCCCTGACAGAAAGTAAGATTAGGACAAAATATGCTGAAAAAAGCACTAAACTAAAAGCAATTAAAAATATTCACTTGAAAATTCAAACATAAGATTCACAAAAGGAATATAGCAAGAGTAAGGTCGGCAACTCCCAAGATGGCAGCTCCTGGCCATCTTGACATCCAATTGACATCACAACCAGGTTGTGACCCACCAAGTGGGTCCCATTACACAGTTTGAATAACACTGATCTAGAACCTTCTCTCCAATATGCCAGTTTTGTATAATTGGAGTGTAATTTATGTGCAAAAGCACCTAAAAATTCAATCCCCCAATCTATCTTTTAAAATGATGTCGCCAAGCAAGGGAGATACCACATGGAGCTTCTACTCATCTGTTTCAGTTCCTAACCAGCCTTGAGGAGTCAAAGCAGTTTGGGGTGTTCATTGAACCTGAGACTAGAGAACAACCCCACATGCCTGACCAGATTGGGTTCCACCACAAAAGCCTTCTCGCCCTTCGTACGCAACAGCGAGTAGAGGGCAGTATCTTTGGCAAAGCCTGGGCGACAGCGCAGTTCCTTCAGGTAACCCAAAACGCGGTGGGCAGAAGGGGCCGAGAACAGCATGGCTTGGGTGCAGCACTCGGTCACGGGCACTACGTTGTAGAGCGGAGGGGCCAAGCGGCGGAGCTCCAGGAGATAATGGCGCCCCACCAGTTCTACCAGCAGCATGCTATAGAGGGCAAAAAACCCAACAATAGACCAACTCAGGGTGGAGCAGTTGGATGCCCAGGCATACACAGAGCCTAGCAGGGACCCCCAAAACATGCCTATCCCAAGCCACTCCAGGATCCTCATGGGCTCTGGGTTGATATAACGCTGAAGTCTCTCAGGATGGTAGAGCTTCACGTAAAGGGCATCTTGGAGGTGGGGCTTTGAGAACCGCATCTGCAGGAGGTGCTGCAGCACTGGAAAGATCTCCTCCTCTGGGACCGCATCATCCTCCACCAGCAGCACGTACTGTGGGTTATAGGCCTCCAGTGACTTCTCAAGGCAGTAGGTGTAATCTCGCTTCTCTTTCTCAAACTGGTTTAGGGAGAAGTCCAAATGATGGTGGTCACCATAGCGGTCTACCACAGCAAAGAACTTGGAGAGCAGCTTGGCGTCCCAGTGGCTACTGGGATCTGCTTCCACATTGCAGAGTAGGATCTGATAGTGCTGCTGGCAGGAAGGGCCACAATCCTGAAGGAGGCGGTGGAAGCGGGACGCCACTTGAAGGACGTAGTGGAATTCACGACGCCTCTGCACCGTGATGATGGTAATTAGCACCCATGGTTGGTTGGCTTTGCTGGTCATCTTCTCAGACGAGTTTGGCGCCTGCAGGCTCTCAAAGTAACGGAGGGCACTGAGGCCATCCTCTTGGTTTTGTTTCAGGAATTCTTGGCTCATTGGGTTCAGGTACCAAGGGCGTACGAAGAAATAGGAGTGGAGCAGCTGTTGGCAAGTCAGCGGAGCCAGCACCCCAAATGTGATGGCAGTCAAAGCAAGGGACTGCACAAGTGGGCTAGACCACCGACATGGCCTTGCCCAAGGCTGTGGTCTCCATGGGAGCATGGCTGGCCACTTTCAGGGACTGGATGCTCCCAGCTCATGCCGCAACTCATTCATCCAGCCCATTGCTGCTTCTGGCCAAGCTTTTGGAGAACTGAGCTGATCGCTAGCTTCAAACCTGCCAAGAAAGAAAGAGAAAATGGTTATGGCGATCCTTAAGCCTCCCGCATACCACAAGACAGCAAGTGGCTTCTTTCTGGGTTTTCATAGTGGAAAAGCAGCATGAATCTAGATCTAAATAAGCAGAAGCCTAGCCAATGATTAGCTTGTGCTACAGGGTGGACCTGCCATGAGTAATGTCTCACCCAGGATGACCTGAAAGGATGGGGCCAGCAGCCCAAAGAATGGGGCCAGCACCCCAAATGTTATGACAGTCAAAGCAAGGAACTGCACAAACGGGCCAGACCAACAACAAAGCCTTGCCCAAGGCTGCCATCTCCATGGGAGCATGGCTGGCCTCATGCCTGGAGGGGATGCTCCCAGTTAATGCCTCAAGTCATGTTCTGGGTGAGCGGGCAAGAGAAACTGGGTGGGGGGTGAGCGGCCTGGGAGGCTGCTTCCAAGCCTCTATCCCCGGGCCGCGCAGCCCTGATTCGGTTCGTGAGGCATCCTTGGCTCTTGTGCCTGCTTTACAGCAGCGGCAGATCCAAAGAACCCATGGGGGAGGCTAAATCCTCCCCTGGGGCAAGGGAGGAATGTGCCCCTTCCTCAGGGAGGCTCCAGAGGGCTCCAAAGCTGCTCTGGATACAGTGCTATCCTGCTGGCCTCACTGTTCCAGCGCAGCTTAGGATTGTGCCCTTAGTTATCACCCCTTCTCCAAAAAAAAAAAAAAAAAAAAAAAAGGAATGAGCACATTCCCTGCCTCTCTATCTCACCTTGTGTTGGTTCCCATTATTCGAAACGCCCTTCTCTTTCCTCCAGCCTACTCTAGCAGTTTTGGTTCTTGCAATGCCTCTCAGATTGCTTCACTTTATTCTTGCAGCGCCTCTCAGGTTCTTGCAGCGCCTCTCAGATTGCTTCACCTTATTACCATCACATCAGGACCTTCTAGGAAAGCAGTGAGGCCTACACACCTGAACTCAAACTTAGGCTGCATTCCTAAACACACTTTCCTAGAAGCTCACCTCACTGGATACAGTGGCATTTCTTTGCAAGTAAATGTGTAGTGTTGTACTGTAAGCCAAACCCTTTCATTTAGTCTTGCCTTCTTATTGCCTGTTACAATGGTATATTTTGTACTAACAGCAAATATGACAAAATCAGGATCCATCAAATAAAGCTGTTATGTTTGGTTGGATCTCTTGAGAAGGGACCTCTGTGAAAGTGAGGGTTTGAGAAGTGATTTTAGCCGGGCCCAATGGGCGGGGTGAGTGATCTTCCTTGTCCCCAGTTTTTGCCATTGCTGAAGCTGTGAGTATGGGTCCGATCCATAACTTGGACAGGAGACCACTAGTGCCCAAAGATATAAGACACATCATTTAAAAAAATGATAAAGAGCAACATAGCAAGGTATCTCCTCTGGATCTGTGCAAAAGACAGTAATAAGAGTCATGTAGCTTATTGGGATATTCCATTTCATTCTCAATTTTACATTAAGCAGCTTGTGGTGATGAAGCTACGCTTATATGGGAAGCTACGCTTATATGGGAGTAAGTCCCATTGAATGGAATGTGACTTGCTTCTCAGGAGACATGTCTAGAATTGCATTGTTAGTCATGGAGAGAGGGACAGCCCTGCATGCTTTCTGCAAATTCCTCCACAGGGATTGTATTCCTGCAGGTTGTGGAACTGGTACCTTTTGGGATCCCTGCAAATAGTGACTGTACTTGCCTGCTATGTGCATCTTCCCCAAAGGAGAGGCAAGCGGTGGGAGCCATTCTCACTGCGCCCTACCTAAGCTCTCTCTGGGAGACTTTGCATGGTGCTTGGAGTGCCTGAACGTTAGGAGAGGAGTGAGTGCATGGGTGTGTGTTGGGGTTGTTCGCCCAAGAAATCCTGCTGTTAATCTTAGCTCTTTAGCAGAGCACCTGATTGACATGCTGAAATCCCCCATTCTGGCCCACAAAATCACCAGTGACAGCTGTAGAAGACCCAGCCCCAATATTACGAGAAGCCACAGCGTGATGACGACACCAGGCTGTCTACTGGCTTGAAAAAGAAATTCAGTGAAAGTTATATGAGGAGCTCGGCTTCCCTAGTTGATCTCACTGTCACGCATGTCACTTGTGAAATCACTGCCATGGTAATGGCATAGGAATAAGTTTAAACAGCAGAACCCCAACCATGGGTTGAGGCCTAGCAGTGGATCGTAACCCAATTCGAAGGCAAAAGGAGAAGGGGGCGGCAGAGGATGAGATGGTTAGACAGCGTCACCGAAGCAATGAACACGAAATTGGCAAACTCCAGAAGCTAGTGGAGGATAGGGAGGCCTGGCGTGCTGTGGTCCATGGGGTCGCGAAGAGTCGGACACGACTTAGCAATTGAACAACAACAAGAACTGTCAAAGCAGATTATGTTATGTTCCTCAAGGGTTAAATACCTACAAGCTGGGGTGGGGGGAGCGGGGCACTGCTGCCCAATCACCATTACAGCCACAGAGGCATGAACAGCTGTTAGAGCGAACCTTTAAGGTGAGTCTCTGAGCTAAAACGATTGGGAACCATTGCACGTGGCAAGGCAACCTGTGGATGATAAGGACATCAGCCTCCCGGCAAAGAACTATACTCCTATACCAGCAGTGTGTGGTGACCCTGCTTTACCCAATACTTAATAAATAAATACTAAATAAATAAATAACAGTCTAACCCAGAACAGGGTCCTGCCACTGTTGCAAGCAGCACAAAGGGGGCTTCCAACAAAATGCCTCCTCTCCAATTAGATATGCGATTGGAGTGGAGGGTATTTATGGTACTGACTAAAACAGCAGACCACTTTTATCCACCCTTAAAGACCAGCTGCTTTCTGAGGGCTAGCTTGCATCAAGCGCCTTGTAACGAGCGCTATGAAGCTCGTCCTTGCTCTACAACCAATGAACAAGGGTCACACCGTGAAATATATGGCTATAGCGGGGAATATCACAAAGGGCTGTAAGATAGTTTGCCCCACACATGGATGAGAGAACAACAGGGAACAGAATCTGTATGCTATACACAGTTCCTGTCTAGGGACCTCCCAAATGGGGACGTCTTAAGGATATCCCCAACCCCCTTGGTAATCTTGACCACCTCCAAGCCCCAAGCAGAATGCCGGCTCTGTGCCCCATACAGAGCAGCAGGGGGAGGAAGGATGTCAAATCCTATTTGTTTTACTGTGAAGAGCCAAGCAACCTGAGGGGTAGTGAGTGAGCTCCCCGTAAGAGCCCCACTGAATCAGGCCAATCAGTCTAGATTCCTGTATCTCATGGTGGCCCACCAGGTACCTCAGGGAGCACACAAGACAACCAGATACCTGCACCTCATTGCCACTCCCCTGCATCTGGCATTCTGAGGTAGCCTACTTCTATAATAAAGAGGTCACACCACCCATCAAGGCCTGTAGCCTGGGATGGACTTTTCCTCCAGAAATCTGTCCAATCCCCTTTTAAAGGGGGCTAAGCAGTGGTGGGATTCAAATAAATTAACAACCGGTTCTATGACGTCACAGCCGGAGCCAAAAAAAACCCAAAGCCAGCCGAGGTAAGCGAGTGGGCGGGGCCCGGCTATTTAACAACCGGTTCTATAGAACCTGGGCGAACCCCCTGAATCCCACCACTGGGGCTAAGCCAAATGCCACCGCCACCTCCTATGGCAAGGAGGACCAAAAATCACTCAGAAAGAAAAACTCAGCAGGGGAAGGAAAAAAAATAGAGAGAGAGAAAGAGGGAGGGAGGGTGGGGTGGGAGGCTACCACACAGCCAAATCTAATACAAGCAAAGCAACTGTGCTGACCAAGCCCAGCAACAGTAAAAGGGAAGGGCAAAGCTATGCAAACACATAGCAACAATAGGAGCCAGCCCTGAAAGTACTCGCGCAACATGAAGCACACCCATAGGAAGGAAACAGATATCTCAAGCTGATTCGAACAGTAGTTTAACATAGGGAGAACTTTCAAGAAGCAAGGCTGAAATTCATCACTTAAATCAATCACATCTAGGGTTGAGCCAACTTGCAGCTCTTTAAGTGAGAAACAACTAGAAAGCAAAGTGCTTAAAGAGGGGGTGTAAGATAAAGCTTCCTAGGCAGCCTGAATGTCTGCACTTCTTCCCCAAGGGAGGGAGCTTTGGATGGAGAAAGGCTGCAGTCCAGATCAAGGGAGGAGGGGAACAAGCGTCAGCAGCTGCAAAAGGAACACTTGTTAGCGTCGTTCCTGCTGCCGGGAGGGGAACCTCCTAATGGAAGTGCAGCCAAGGGGAGCAAATCCCCCTCCCCATGTGCTGACCAGCCCCCACAAGGTGGGAGAGCCCAGCAAACAAAGAACCTCACACCAAAGCAGCAGGAGCATGTGCCTGATTTCCCCCAGCAATCAGAAACATTGAGGGAGCTGCGAAAAGGCAGCGACTACTTGGCCACAGCCCCACAGTCCAAGGGAACCCAGGGAGCAGAGCCCAGGAAGCCGCTGGACAGCAGGGGGTCAGCCACCTTTAGCAATTACCGAGGAAGGGAAACAAAAACAGCTGCAAAGGCAGCCACCAAATGTCTTAAAGAAGCACAGGAACCCCAACCATGGGTTGAGGCCCAGCAGTGAATCATAACCCCATTTGGTGGGTGGTAAAACTGCCAAGGCACATTAGATTATGTTCCTCAAGGGTTATATAGCCGACAAGCTGGTGGGGGGCACTGCTGCCCAATCACCACTACAGCCACAGAGGCTTGAGCAACTGTTAAAGCAAACCTTTTAAGGTGAGTCTCAGTGCTAAAACGATTGGGAACCATTGCATGTGGCAAAGCAACCTGTGGCTTCCAAATGGGCACCAAGCCCTTGCAACTCTACTACCTGGTGCAGGAGCCAGGAGCCCACCCAGGGAACACCTTCACCACCACTCCATACCTTACCAAAGCCACAGGCAGATAATCCGTGTCCTTGAGTTCAGGTAAGGCGGCATCCAGCATCAGAGCACCGCATACAGCCAGCATGTAAGAAGGGAGGGGGAGAGCAGAGCGCCGCTCCTTAAATTCCTTCAAGCCCCACCCTCTGCTCCTCCCTCCCTCCTCCTCCCTCAACAGGGAAGCGGGATCTTGCGCGGGCGAGACCAAACACACTTTTGGTCCCTTGTGCTATTTTGGGATATTTGGGTGAGACCAAACGAACTTTTGATCCCTTGTGCTATTTGGCCTTGGGATTGGACTTTTCCAAGAAACCCCTCCTTTAATCTTGTGTGGCAAGATATCGCTTGCCTTTCCGGAGCATCGGCAGGCATGCTTGTGCAGTCAGATCTCAATGTGAGCTGGGCTTCATGGCTAAGTTGCTAATTGATCTTACACTCTTGTCCCTCCCTCCCTCCCCCCCTCTCACATACCATGTTGCCTCTAGCTATTTGCCTCATTCTTCCCTCACCTATCTGCATGGCAATGGCTAATTCCTTTTATTTAGGTTCCAGGCAGAAACAGAAGAAAAGTACAGAAGAAAAAATCTTGCAACAGTGCAAAATGGAGGCCAATCCCCCCGCCTGTCCATTTAGTTGGCATCAGATCTAAACTCCTTGATATTCAATAGGATAGTGGTATTAAAACTTTTTAGACCGGGACCTACTTTTTAGAATGGCACACATGTTGGTACCCACCAGAAGTTATGTTGAAAGTGATGTTGTGGTTGTGGCAGGAAGTGCCATCATCAAGCAGGAAGTGCTGTCATTGTAACATAATATAATGCCGCTCCTGAAATTCATTCTTGGACTGCAGCAATTGTACAACTATGAAATATCCCTGACAGAAAGCAAGATTAGAACAAAATATGATATAAACCACTGAACTAAGAACAATTTTAAAAAAAACCCCATCACTTGAATATTCAAACTGTTAACACTCACAAAAGGATTATAACAAGAGTAAGGTCTGCAGTTTCCAAGGTGGCTGCTCCCAGCTTTCCATGACCCACCTGACATCAGGTCGTGACCCACCAAGTGGGTCCCAATCCACAGTTTGAATAACACTGCTGTAGGATTTGTGCATTATAACCCTGTGCATTTTTATAGAGAAATAGAACCAACACAATTCAATAAAACTTACTTGCAAGTATACCTGTGCTTAGTTCCCTCTTTGTAATTCCAAAATTGGAGCAAAATTCTTAATTAAGCATAGTCAAGAACATCCTTGGGCAAAAATTATAGCAGCAAGAAGTCTCTGGTTTGACAGGTATACCCTGTCCCCTTCATGGAAGAGAAAGCACTGCTTTCTCTCTCTCTGTGCATTGAGGAAGATGCACTGTCTGGGCTGGGTTATTCCCAGAGGCAGGGATGGGCTGGTAGAAGCCCAAGAAGTATTGCCTGCTGTTTGGAACGGCTTGCGTGTCTGTGGTTCTGACAATGAGTAGGCTAAGCAGCAGCGGTCCATTCTCATGCAGCATTTAAAGGGACATGTTTCCTTTACCTCATGCAAAAACAGAGCACGGTGAAAGAAGGGCATGATCATGATCCAATTCCCGCTTGTGCTTAGTGAGCAAGGAATGGATCATCAATGTGGCTTGGAATCAGAGGAGGCTGGGGGAAGGGCACCACAGCTCCACTGCTCCTTCCACCAGCCACCCTGATGCAGGCTTTATCACATGGCCTCATGGTTGGGCCGGCCATGCTGCCAAGCCAAATCTAGTACCGTACTTTCTGCAGAAACATGCATTTGTCTCTCTTGAATACAGTGGGACTTACTTCTGAGTAGACATACATAAGATTGCCTGGTTAATCCTCCCACCTCGTGTGAAGTCCTCATACCTTCTTCATGATATGAGAATCTGTGGTCTATTTTTGGATGGGAGACAGAATGCCAGGCTGTGACAAGCTGCAGTACCTGTTGTGGCAGAATGGAGTCACTGTGGAGCTGGTTAGCTGGTCCAGGAATGTTGTGAGAAGGCCAGCCGGCAAAAGAACAGAGGCCAATCTTGAGGACCTGTCCAGGCTGGACTTACGATCACCTGCTGAAGCTCGATGTCACACGGCCAGAGGAGAGAACCACACTGTGAAGGCTACACCTGGGACTGAGGATTCGGTGAATCGCAGAATACTGCATATTTGTAAAAACCCTATTGAAAAATGATAGTTTAGACTAGCCTGCCGATGTAAGCCGCCTTGGGCATTTGCTTCGGCATGGGAAAGGTGGGGTATAAATTCTTCAAAATAAAAAAAAATGATCCATGAAATGAAAGTCAGGACAGAACACCCAGAGCTGTTTTCAGATTTTCACATTAGACCGGATCACATTCTCAGATGCCAACCCAAGAACCCCTGTGCCAGCCTGTGAAGTGGGACAGCAGAGAGTGAATGGAAGGTGGGAATGAACTTGGGGAAGGAGAGCGTTTCAAGCCCACAGCCTTGTGTGTCAACATTCATATTTAGGTTCTCCTGAACAGATGCCCTCCTCCCAGCAATTACAATTACAGCATAGTTGCTGTTAGAGTTGAGGCAGGAAGAAGAAAACAACACAGTATAACATTGATAGTTAACATTTTGGCCTTGTCAACAGGCCTCAAGATTTAGGTGTGTGTTTTTAAGCCTATGAATGACAACAGCTAAAAAACAATTCACACCTGAACAGTGGTGTTGCAGGCGTGTTTTCCCCCCAAGGTGGGAGACACCCTTGCTGCATGACACCCCCTTCACAGCGCTGAATGCAGGTGCTGCTGGTAGCAGTGGGTCTGCGTCTGTTGGTGCCTGGCATGCAGGCACAAAACATGGCACCTGCAAGTAGTTTGGTGGTGATGTGATTATGCTGGCCCACCATTGTGCCATTGCCAATGGCTTTTGGGGGTGTAAGGAATAACTATTTGGGGCAGAAATCACAACATCCGTGATTTGGGGCAGACAAGCTAAAAGTACTAAAAGGGAACTGAGAGCTTATAAATTGGAACTGGGGGCTCTCAGAAGACTAAGAACAGGGGATGAAGCCTATAATTTGGAGCAAATAACTAACTCAGAGAATAGCTTCACTCAACAGAATTATTCATTAACAAGCGAGTAGGAGCTTCAAAAGCTTGGCATCAAAAATATTTAGGGAGTGATACAGGTGGCTCTGCTCTAACGAGGCAGAACACGGAAGCAAAAGTAGACAGGTAAAGAAGTAAAAATAGATAAGCCAGATGTCTTGCTAACAAGGTAGATTAGCAAAGGGGTGAAAAGTTTACAGAGGGTTGTAGCAAATTGCGCATGCTTAATGAAATAATACATATTAACTTGTACGCCTCTAGGAGCACAAAAGCTAATTTGAACGCACATGCAACGTGTGCAAGGGTCGGGGTACATATCAACGGGAAAACATGTAGTAGACAGACAGGAAGGCTGTAACCTTGGAAGTAACTTAGCCAATGGTGAAAATGAGGAGGGGCTACGCACGGAATAGGGTCTATATAATTTGTGGTTATGTAATGTTCGGAGAGGGGGTCTTGGACTTTGGTCCTGCCCCTCCCTTCACTGCAGTAAAGAAATTCAAGCTGCAATCTCTGTCTGTGTGGTATTTGGTACAGGGGTGTTGGGTCAGAGGGATCAACAATTTAACGGGTTGGATGGTGGGTCAGAGGGGCCCACCGGTCCTAACAGGGGGGTCTGCAATTTGCAGCCAATTGGCTGCAAAAATGTGGATGGGCCCTTCCACTGCCAAACACAGCATGGAGCTCAATTTAGCAGAGTGAAGCACTGTTCACCTTGCCTGGAATAGTCCATCCTGGTCTCTCCCACCCCCTAGCAGTGCCACTTGCACACATTCTGGAAGTTGTAGAATTTCCATTCTCTGCTGAAGCCCTTTTGAGATTAGTCTCTGTGTGGTACATTCCAAACTGGGCACCTCCTGCTTAACGGGCTGTCAGACAACTAATTCAGAGTTAGCATGGAAGCTTTGTGATGCCATTGCTGCTGGATTGATACATTAAAATGGAGCACAACCATTTCACTCGGTGAGTCAGGATGTGCTCCCAGTGTTCTGCTTTGATCTAGCAAGCTCATTTCAACTTTTAGACAACTTCACTTTTATTTCCAACTAGCTTTTTGTTACCCGGCGTTGCCCGGGTAACAAAATGATCTTCCAGAGTTTATGAGTTGTGCACCTCTTCTCACCCCCCACAACGACAGGGGCCAAACCTGGACTCCAACTGCGTCGGGAGCGTCACTGGTAGCCTCAGCAACCCCGGAAACTACGGACTCAACGCCATTTTCGCCCGTTTTTGGCCATTTTCACTTCGGGGCCCCTGCACACCCACACCCCCGGGGGCGCTGGGGGGGGCTGACCCCCGCAGTGTTTGTTGCCAGGCCGCAAGGCACGCGCGTGCCGAGTCTGGCGCCAATCGCTCCAGACGTTGCAGCGGGGCACGGCGAGCATCTTGTTTTGCACTCCTTCCCATCCCCCATGCTGAGGGGGGCCGAACCCGGACTCCCACGGCGTCGGGAGCGTCGCCACTCGGCTCAGCGACCCCGGAAACTACAGATCCAATGCCGATTACGGCTGTTTTTGACTGATTTATGCAGGGCCCCCTGTGTACCCCCACCCTCGGGGGTGCTGGGGGGGCCTGACCCCCGCAGTGTTTGTCGCCAGGCCACAAGGCACGTGTGTGCCAGGTGTGGTGCACATCGCTCCACGCGTTCCAGCATGGCATGGCGGGCATTTCCTTTCGCACCCCTTCTTGCCCCCAACGCCGAGGGCCCCCCGAACCCGGACTCCAACTGTGTCGGGAGCGTTGCCGCTCATCTCAGCGACCGCACATCCCGGAAACTATGGACTCGACACCGATTTCTGCTGTTTTTGGCCATCTTCACATGGGGTCCCCTGCACACCCCCACCCCTGGAGGTGCTGGGGGGGCCTGACCCCCGCAGTGTTTGTTGCCAGGCTGCAAGGCACGCGCGTGCCGAGTCTGGCACCAATCGCTCCAGGCGTTGCAGCAGGGCATGGCGGGCATCTTGTTTTGCACCCCTTCCCACCCTCCACATTGAGAAGGAGCTGAACCTGAACTCCGACGGCATCAGGAGCATCACCGCTCACCTCAGCGACCCCGGAAACTATGGATCCGATGCCAATTTTGTCCGTTTTCGACCGTTCTCATGCGCGTGCCAAGTCTGGCACCAGTCGCTCTAGGCGTCGCAGCGGGGCATGGCGGACGTTGTGTCTTGCACCCCTTCCCGCCCCCCACACTGAGGGGGGCCCAAACCCAGACTGCCACAGCATCAGGAGCATCGCCGCTCGCTCTGGCGACCCCAGAAACTACAGATTCAACGCCGATCATGGCTGTTTTCAACCGATTTATGCAGGGCCCCCTGCATATCCCCACCCTGGGGGCGCTGGAGGGGCCCTGACCCCCACAGCGTTTGTCGCCAGGCCGCAAGGTGTATGCGTGCCAATTTTTGTGTTGATCAGTGCAGGTGTGCCAGCAGGGCATGGCGGACGTTGTGTTTTGCACCCTTTCTCGCTCCCCAAGCCGAGGGGGGGCTGAACCCGGACTTCAACGGCGTCGGGAGTGTTGCCGCTCGCCCTGGCGACCCCAGAAACTATGGATTCGATGCTGATTTTGGCCGTTTTTGACCATTTTCACGTGGACCCCCCCGCATACCCCCACCCCCGGGGGCAGTAAGGGGGTCTGACCCCCACAGTTTTTGTTGCCAGGCCTCAAAGTGTATGCGTGCCACGTTTCGTGTCGATCGGTACAGGCATGCCAGCAGGGCCTGGCGGACCTTTTGTTTTGCACCCCTTCTCGCCCCCCACGCCGAGGGGGACCGAACCCAGACTCCGATGGCGTCGGGACCGTTGCCGTTCATCCTGGTGACCCCGGAAACTAAAATTCGACGCCAATTTCAGCTGTTTTTTGACCGTTTTCACACGGGGCCCCCACGTACCCCCACCCCCAGGGGCGCTAGGGGGGCCTGACCCCCGCAGTGTTTGTGGCCAGGCCACTAGGCTTCCGCATGCCGAGTTTGGCGCCAATCGGTCCAGGCGTTCCAGTAGGGCGTGGCAGACGTTTTGTCTTGCACTCCTTCTCACCCCCCACACCGAGGGGGCCCTGAACCCGGACTTCAACTGCGTCGGGAGTGTCGCCGGTCGTCTCGGTGACCCCGGAAACTATGGACTCGACACCGATTTCGGCCGTTTTCGGCCATCTTCACGCGGGGACCCCATGTACCCCCACCCCTGGGGGTGCTAGGGGCCCCCGACCCCCGCAGTATTTGTGGCCAGGCCGCAAGGTGTATGCGTGCCAGGTTTCGTGCCAATCGGTCCAGGCGTCACAGCGGGGCATGACGGATGTTTTGTTTTGCACCCCTTCTCGCCCCCCACACCGAGGGGGGGGGCCCGAACTCGGACTCCAACTGCATCGGGAGCTTCACCGGTCATCTCGGTGACCCAGGAAACTATGGACTCAACCCCGATTTCGGCCGTTTTCGGCCCTCTTCACGCAGGGACCCCTACGTACCCCCACCCCTGGGGGCGCTAGGGCCCCCGACCCCCGCAGTGTTTGTCACCAGGCCGCAAGGTGTATGCGTGCCGAGTTTCGTGCCGATCGCTCCAGGCATTGCGGAGCCTATGCGAAACATACACACACACACACACACACACACACACACACACACACACACACACACACA